>JAXGFW010000089.1:0-120338 GCA_034376525.1 Nicotiana benthamiana | reverse complement strand
CGAGAAAAATTTTAGACGATTCAGGTCCGGGGGCCCGGGGCCACGGCAGAAGGCGTGGGCTGTAGCACATGAAAATTTGGGACTCGCGCGGATTTCCAATTTTATGGCCATAAACTTCCAAAAAATGTTATTTGGTCATGCAACCGTATTAGATGTCCATGAAAAATTTTAGACGATTCGGGTCCGGGAGCCTGGGGTCACGGCAGAAGGCGTGGGCTATATAGCACACGAAAATTTTGGACTCGCACGGATTTCCAATTTTATGGCCGTAATCATCAAAAAAATGTAATTTTGTCATGGAGGGGCAGTGACAATGGTTCCTTTGGCCGTAATTGATATCAGAGAAAAATTTTAGACGATTCGGGTCCGGGGGCCTGGGGCCACGGCAGAAGGCGTGGGCTATAGCCCATGATAATTTGGGACTCGCGCGGATTTCCAATTTTATGGCGATAAACTTCCAAATATGTTAATTTGGTAATGGCCGGGCGTGGACTATGGCTCATTTGGCCGTGTTTGGTCTGGTCAAGTTAAATATTAACTTGACTCTTCGGAAAAGTAAATATTATTCATAAAATCCTTCTAGATAAGCCTGAGCAATACCTTTAGGATTACACATGTCATCATTACTGGATTCAGCAGAGGAGGAGACTTCTTCAAGAAGTTGCATAATAGTCTCATAAGCGACGTTGATATTTTCTTCATCACTGTATTCTTCAGAAGAGGAATTACTCGAATCAGACTCGCTTTCCTGAAGGATAGAAAAGAGTTTTTCTTTAGTATCCTCATCTAGTCCCAGAAGGTTTATTTTCTTCTTCTTCTTAGAAGATTTACACTGGTTGGCTCTATGACCAGACTTACCACAAGTCCAGCAGACATCTTCTTTATGGGAAGGTCTTGTCTTCCTAAATTTCTTTTTCTTAGGTTCATACGACCTATCTTTAGACTTGTTTTTCTTAGTCTTTCTAGATGATTTATAAGAGGACTTAGCCTTAGAATTCTTCTTAGCTTGCTTGGAAGGGGGATAGTCTATATTGCCATAACCAAAGTCTCTACAAAAACTGCCTAGTTCTGCTTTGGAGGTCAATCTATCTTTCTTAAGATGACTCTTAAGTTTTAGGTCAGTACATAGCTCTAGGGCTGTGGTATTAATAAGACTAATAATATCTCCATAGGTCATAAGTTCATAGGGTATCTTACCGCCACACCTATCTCTTATTTTTGATCTAACCTTTTCGGCAAATAAGGGGGGAAGACCGCTAATAAATCTGTCTTTCCAAAAATCACTATTGCAGTCAGGTCTAGTCATAATTTTGACCATAAACTGATCTTTATACCACCTAAAGTCACTTAGTCTAGGGCAACGAAGATTGTTAAGAATTTCAAGACTCCTATCTTGGAAGAGTTTAGGCTCTCCTACAAAGTGTTTGGCAATGTGGTAGAGCAGAGTGGCACAAGCATCCTCTCTGGTTTCAGATTCAGAAGTTTCCATATCACTAACTGTTTTAACAGTAGTAATAATGGTGGTTGCGTTGAGGATTTGAAGCTTAAGATCTTCGGTGACATAATTATCCCACCAATACCTAAGCATACCAGTAAAGCCAGCAGTGATCATGGCCGCTGCTTCTTTATCAGAAGAATTTCGCAGCTTGTAACTGGTAATACAAACGCCCATTTCGTGAAGGACACGATAGATTTGATGTTCGGCAAGACCATCAATATTCCATTCAACGATGCCTCTACCATCATGAGATGATTGAGACTGGAAACCATCTTCCTCATACTGAGTATCAGGAAAAGAGGGACGACTATAATAGTTTCTCCTATGGGGGTATCTATCGGAAAGTTTGAGAAGAGAGTTATCAGAAAGAGTTCTAACACTCTCAGCACTATTGGTGTTGTTCTCTTTAGTTGGTCGAGAACTGGACGCTTGATTAGAAGTTTCTTTTGCTTTTGAAGCATTAGAAACTTCTTTTACTTTACTTTCACTTGAAACATGAAAGTTGGCTAGCTTTTCGGTAATCTGTTCAACCAGTTTACCAGAGACAGAGATATTTTCGCTAAGTTTTAGTATGAAACAAGTGTTCAATAGGTTCGATAAACCTGCTGAGCCCTCTATATCTGACTTACGTCAAGAGATGAATTCTCTTAAACAAGAAGTTAGGCAGTTGAAATCGCGTCTTGAGGAAGAAAACGTGCATCACGTAAAAGTGCACAAACAGGAATATTAAGTCCTTTTCTAAATAAAGGCTTAACAGCAACTTGCACAAGACCAATATGCAGATAATTAAAACTAGACTTATATCTAATTATATCATGCTCATGTAACAATTTTATAACTTCTAAAGAGTTATTAATAGCAACAGTTGATTCACACGTTTTAATATTATGCTTTTTAATGAAATTAAAGTGACCTATCTGGTAGATCTTATGAAAAGGTTCAGCAGGGATACTCCAGTTATCCAAATTAGACTCAGTTAAGGCAATCTGAGTAGATCTAGAAGATAAGTTAACAGAATTTAAAATATTTTGATTCATATAAGAAAAATTACTGTCCTGGAACTAATACAGAAGCAAAATCATAAGTATATAATATTCAGATAAAAGCAAATAACAAAGATCAAATTATAAAAAAGTCCTAAATCTAAATATCTAGGTTCATAATGATCTAAACGTTCTCTTGGTTTTACCTCTTCTCTCTCTAGAGTTATCTTGGCTACGGGAACACCTAAGGGTCACAATAAACGCCACAATTTACAGGACCGGAGAAATTAAATTAAAAAAAATTAAAACAGTAAAACAGTAAAACAGAAAATGAAAGACTTACTTTTTATTCCATGAACAAGGGGATATTACAATAGGAAGGGATGATTACAAGAAGAGAGACGAAGAGATTCTTCAAGAGAGATAGTGCCTAAAATTTTCTAAGTCAGAAAATTCGACCTGCCTCATATTACAAGACGAGAGTCTTTTTATAGACCTCTGACACCAAAAGAGTTAATCTCCTAGATACAAATGGACGGCTTAGATTTTGCCGACAGTATTGTGGGGTTCTACTTTTATGAAAGAGATATGACCCCATGTGAAAAGATAAGGATAAGATTCCTTATGACCCGGGGACCGTTTATGGGACCCAACCTACGGACACTAATTATGACTTGTCCTTAGTGGACAATAATTAGACGCATACCCCTCAGTTTTTCCTTCTTTTGGAAGGTAGTGATAAAGTGGGTATTCACAGGACACTAAGTGGGCATTCCCACCGAATAGTAACTTGACTCTTCGGAAAAGTAAATATTAACTTGACTCTTCGGAAAAGTAAATATTATTCATAAAATCCTTCTAGATAAGCCTGAGCAATACCTTTAGGATTACACATGTCATCATTACTGGATTCAGCAGAGGAGGAGACTTCTTCAAGAAGTTGCATAATGGTTTCTTCATCCTGATTATCAATATCTTGAAGAGCCTTTTGAAGCTTCTTCTTCATTTCCGCCTTGGATGATTTGGATTGTGGAGTTGTCTTCCCCACTACAATTTTTCCCTTATCAAGAGTTGATACCTTAGGTTTTGGAACCCAACCTTTAACCTTTATTTCTTTGGATAGGTACCTGATCCTATCGAATTCTGCGATTTTGAAATCCCAGCTGATAATAAAAGAAATTCTTTTTTGAATATAAAATTTACACATTTTAATGTGAGAAGGGAGAGTAGTGATCTCTTGTGAAATTTGGAAATTTTCGAATTTATTGAGGAATTGTTGTGGGAGGTTTTCTAATTTTCCTCCAAAAGTCTTCCACCAGTCATAGAACCATCTGGGGATGATGGCCTTGATAACTTCAGGACTGTATTTAATAAACCAAGTATGACCTGGTCTAAGATACATGAAATTATACCAAGCTTGTTGGTATGTATACCAGTTGTAAGTCTGGGGCTTATGGTTCATACTAAGACGTATGGGAGTAAGAAGATGGTCAACATGCCATTCGAAAGGAGATAAAATCTTTTTGATTGTAAACTGTGAATATAGGATGAAATCAGGGTTTCTATCAGAGTAAACATGTTCCACTTCGATGGAGTCTGTATCGACTAAGATAGCCTCAAAATAAAGGCGAGTGTGAAGGGGGTCAGGACTATCAATGTAGTTGGATGAATTATAGCAGGGCTTTATAAGGTCTTGGACTCGACCAGATTCAAACTCTTTATCGAGGGCTAAAATGGGAGAGACCTTAATGGTCAAGAATTCAAAAGTCTCAGTTGGCTGAGAAGAGGGTTTTTGAATTTGGACTTTAGGGTCCACTGCTTGGGCAAAAGACTCTGGGGTCTTCATTTCATAACTAGATTTGTTCTGGACCTTAGAAGTGGATCCAGAGGAAGATTCAGGCTTTGGGCCTGGAAGTTTTGGGAGTTCTCCTAAAACGGTAAACTTATTTTGGCTCTGGGCCGGACTAGGAAGAGGAGGAAAAGAGGGCTTTATTTGGGCCAAACTAGTAGGAACGAAAGGTCTAACTGTTGATAGTTGCCTTTCAGACTTGACGTTTTTGAACGGGCTAGTTTTTGACGACTTCATGGCCCTGAAGAAATTCTCGAGTTAGAAAATCTGGAAGAGAATTATTTTCTCCTTTTATAAAATCAATTTTGAAATCAAAGCTAGATAGTAGAGCTTGCCATCTAGCAAATATTTGTTTTGAAACAAGATTTTTAACATCTTTTTGTAAAATTTCTTTGGCCGATTTGCAATCAACTCGAAGTAAAAATTCTTTGTTTACTAAATCATCTTGGAATTTAGTAATACATAGTACTATAGATAAAACTTCCTTTTTTACAGTACTATAATTTTTCTGGGTATTATTCCAGATACCAGAAGTAAACCTCACCAGTTGCTCGCAACTATTTGGTTCTATTTGCTGTTTTAGAATACCTCCGTATCCTATATCAGAAGCATCAGTTTCAACTATCATATATGCATCGGGATTGGGTATCCCTAAGCAAGGAAGATTTTGGACTAATCTCTTAATCTTCTTGACACTTTGGGTTTGTTCATCTCCCCACGGTATAGGATTCTTTCTAAGCCTAAGATACAAAGGCTCACAAGTTTGTCTAACTTTAGGAATAAAGTCAGCAACATAATTAAGACTTCCTAAGAATCTCTGAAGCTGGGTCTTATCCTTAATTTCATCAGGAAATTTGGACGAGAATTCAATGGCTCTACAGATAGGTTTGTAGGTACCTTGATATAGGTCATGGCCTAAGAATCTAATAGAGGTTTGAAAGAGCTTAATTTTCTTAGCACTAATAACCAAACCATTATTTTGCACAACTTTAAAAAATGTGGAAAGATGCTTAAAATGAGAATCAATGTCTTCAGAAAATATTAACACATCATCAATATAAACAATTGACATATAAGAATAAGGATTGAAAATATTATTCATAATATTCTGAAATTCAGACGGGGCATTTTTTAACCCAAAAGGCATAACATTCCACTCATAATGACCAAAAGGTACATTGAATGCAGTTTTATAACGATCCTTTTCATTAATCTGAATTTGCCAAAATCCAGATTTCATATCGAACTTACTATAAAGGTTTGCTTTATAAGTTCGTTTAAGGAGATCCCTTTTATTAGGGATTGGATGCCGGATCCATTTAAGGACCGAATTCAAAGGCTTATAATTAATAACAAGCCTTGGTGCACCCCTTTCTTTTTCTGCGCTATTATTAACATAAAAGGCAGAACAACTCCAAGAAGAGTTAGAGGGTCTAATAATACCATTATCAAGTAAATGGTTAATCTCAGTTTTGCAAATTTCAACCATTTCATGGTTCATTTGAATAGGTCTAGCCTTAGTAGGTATGTTTTGTTCATTAAACCCATCAATGTAGGGTAATGCAACAGAATGCTTTTTTATATTCCAAAAGGCAGTAGGAAGATTTGAACAAACTTCATTTTCAAATTTCTTTTGAAGGGAATCTACCTTAGACATTATTCCCGGGGTTTTTAAAGTTTGTTTAATTCTTTCTATAGTAATCTCTTCTTTTAAAAAAGAAATATGATTAGAAAGACAATTAATTTTAAATATAGTTTTTTCTTTTAAAAACCTACTCTCTGTAAGAGAAAGAGTTTGAACAAAAGGGAAAAACACCTCTTGACCGAGGATACAAGCATGAATGCCATCTATATCATTAGTAAAAGGTTTAAGTTGACTAATGAATGGCGTTCCTAGAATAATATCTTCATTGATATTTTCAGTGATTACAAAATCATTAGTAAAGCAAATATTGTTATTACAAATATGGGCTTTAGATAATTTGTAATCAATTTTCATTCTCTCACCAGTGGCCGAGTATAAACGAGTTGTACTCTTTTCAAGGTACTTAAGAGGAATAAGACCTTTCACTATACAGTTACGGTCGGCACCACTGTCAAATAAAGCAACCTTGTTGAGAACAAAATTTTTTGCAACAACAATTTTGACAGGAATATGTTCACTAATAGATTTAATAGTGGACACAGAAGGACCGGGATTAGTGGAAGGAGTATTATTAAGAAGACCTGGATCAACAGGTTGTTCTCCAGGGAAGTCAAATTCTTTTTCAGGAAAAGAGTCAGTCTTCTCAACAGTGTCCTGAAGGACTTGAGAAGTAAGGGATTCCATCTCGACTTTGTCAAGACGCGATTTCAACTGCCTAACTTCTTGTTTAAGAGAATTCATCTCTTGACGTAAGTCAGATATAGAGGGCTCAGCAGGTTTATCGAACCTATTGAACACTTGTTTCATACTAAAAGGTTCGATGGCCTTAGACGAAGAAGGTTTCTTTTGATCAGAACCCAGAATAATTTTCTTGAGCTCAATCAAATACTTGGCACGAGATTCATCGTCTTTGATATGATCAATAATATCAAAAAGGACTTCCTTGGAGTCCGATGTGATCATACTAAGAGTATTGGAAGGACATCCGCAAAAGACACCTTCACAAGATTCTTCGCAAGATTCTTCAGAATCTGACTGACTGTCATTAGTCTCATAAGCGACGTTGATATTTTCTTCATCACTGTATTCTTCAGAAGAGGAATTACTCGAATCAGACTCGCTTTCCTGAAGGATAGAAAAGAGTTTTTCTTTAGTATCCTCATCTAGTCCCAGAAGGTTTATTTTCTTCTTCTTCTTAGAAGATTTACACTGGTTGGCTCTATGACCAGACTTACCACAAGTCCAGCAGACATCTTCTTTATGGGAAGGTCTTGTCTTCCTAAATTTCTTTTTCTTAGGTTCATACGACCTATCTTTAGACTTGTTTTTCTTAGTCTTTCTAGATGATTTATAAGAGGACTTAGCCTTAGAATTCTTCTTAGCTTGCTTGGAAGGGGGATAGTCTATATTGCCATAACCAAAGTCTCTACAAAAACTGCCTAGTTCTGCTTTGGAGGTCAATCTATCTTTCTTAAGATGACTCTTAAGTTTTAGGTCAGTACATAGCTCTAGGGCTGTGGTATTAATAAGACTAATAATATCTCCATAGGTCATAAGTTCATAGGGTATCTTACCGCCACACCTATCTCTTATTTTTGATCTAACCTTTTCGGCAAATAAGGGGGGAAGACCGCTAATAAATCTGTCTTTCCAAAAATCACTATTGCAGTCAGGTCTAGTCATAATTTTGACCATAAACTGATCTTTATACCACCTAAAGTCACTTAGTCTAGGGCAACGAAGATTGTTAAGAATTTCAAGACTCCTATCTTGGAAGAGTTTAGGCTCTCCTACAAAGTGTTTGGCAATGTGGTAGAGCAGAGTGGCACAAGCATCCTCTCTGGTTTCAGATTCAGAAGTTTCCATATCACTAACTGTTTTAACAGTAGTAATAATGGTGGTTGCGTTGAGGATTTGAAGCTTAAGATCTTCGGTGACATAATTATCCCACCAATACCTAAGCATACCAGTAAAGCCAGCAGTGATCATGGCCGCTGCTTCTTTATCAGAAGAATTTCGCAGCTTGTAACTGGTAATACAAACGCCCATTTCGTGAAGGACACGATAGATTTGATGTTCGGCAAGACCATCAATATTCCATTCAACGATGCCTCTACCATCATGAGATGATTGAGACTGGAAACCATCTTCCTCATACTGAGTATCAGGAAAAGAGGGACGACTATAATAGTTTCTCCTATGGGGGTATCTATCGGAAAGTTTGAGAAGAGAGTTATCAGAAAGAGTTCTAACACTCTCAGCACTATTGGTGTTGTTCTCTTTAGTTGGTCGAGAACTGGACGCTTGATTAGAAGTTTCTTTTGCTTTTGAAGCATTAGAAACTTCTTTTACTTTACTTTCACTTGAAACATGAAAGTTGGCTAGCTTTTCGGCAATCTGTTCAACCAGTTTACCAGAGACAGAGATATTTTCGCTAAGTTTAGGAAACAATTCCCGGCGAAATTCAGGAGGCTTGAATATAGGATTAGGCTCTATCGTACTATTTGTACTAGGCCTGGGGATACTTAGACTAGGAGTTAGTCTAGGTTTTGCTTCTTCAATTTGAAGGGAAACAGAGTGCAACAATTTATTGGTGTAATTGTTTTGTTCTACAATTTTGTCTATGTCCGCATTAGAGGGTGTACTCGTAGGATTACTGCTTTTGAGTTTAAAAGGAGAAGCAGAAACAATGGTGTTGGAATGAGGAATTTTAATTCCTTCAAGAGGAGGAGTGACAGACTCAACAACCTTGTTGGTTTGAGTATACCACTTATTAACCAGAACTTGTAAAGACTCATTCTGGTCATCCAGTTTTCCAGTGATTTCGAACCACTTAAAATATTCAATATCACACTTCAAGCGCTTCATATCGGCAATCCATTGTTGCCCAAAAATCGCTTGCTGGCTCTTAGAATAGGTAGCAGTGTACCATTTGACCCTTAAAGCGTTTTTTGGGTCAAGCCAGAGTCTTTTTAAAGCAGCAAGATTAGGGGTATAATCTTCCTCAACTTTAATGACGTGAAGACCAGGGTCTGAATTTTGCCTTGGAGGCGCCATATCAGATTCTGTGGGACTAGAGGGTTCCTGAATAGGTTCTTGAAACTGAGATTTATAAAAAACTTTTGGGATATCTCCCGAAAAATCTACCCCATCAACTTGACTATTAATAACAGATTTATTAATAGCAGATCTAAAGGAGCAAGAACGAGTAAATACTTCTTCCCGGGGGTTTAAAGAAGTAGAACCTACGGTGAAACTTCTACGAGGTTGAGAGTTCAGAAATTTAAGGTCAACTGAACCATCGGAATTTTGGATGATTCGTTCTATTTGGCGATTCTCTGTATGAGAGGGAATGGGTTGAGTAATAGCTTCAAAGTGCCAATCAGTATTGGATAGAATGTCTTTCCACTGAAGAAGGCGAGGAACAAAGATGGTACTATGTTCATGGTTAGCTTCCATTAACATAGTCACACCTTTGGTACTCTCTATCCTTGCTTTCGGAGCAAGGGTAGTAGACATCAACCGATAATAAACGCGGTATATAACAGCTATTTCACGAGTTTCGGATTTGCTGTTCATATTAAGAGTTTTGATATTAAGCGTTAATGTATCTAACACATTAGGATCATTAATATCAACAGAGAAATTAGGATAACAATTGAAATAAACAGGGCCTCCTGCTAAATTACTTTCAAGTGCCCCTAACAAAGAATCATCAAAGTTAAGAAAACGTGCATCACGTAAAAGTGCACAAACAGGAATATTAAGTCCTTTTCTAAATAAAGGCTTAACATGAGCAACTAAATACATATACTGTCCGGAGCTTATTACTTTTGCAAAAATTTAGTATAGTTATTTTGATGAAATCTCATAACTTGATTAAATTATTTCTAAGTATTAAATCTTTTATCTTGTTTCATATTTGATCTATTTTGTGTGAGGTACTTATTTCTCTCTAAGTGTGTGAGGTATCCGATTAATATCCGGAGTGTACGTTGGCAAGCCTGTCCTTGCGGTCCTTGTTAGCCATGGTAGGCGTTTATTGTGACCCTTAGGTGTTCCCGTAGCCAAGATAACTCTAGAGAGAGAAGAGGTAAAACCAAGAGAACGTTTAGATCATTATGAACCTAGATATTTAGATTTAGGACTTTTTTATAATTTGATCTTTGTTATTTGCTTTTATCTGAATATTATATACTTATGATTTTGCTTCTGTATTAGTTCCAGGACAGTAATTTTTCTTATATGAATCAAAATATTTTAAATTCTGTTAACTTATCTTCTAGATCTACTCAGATTGCCTTAACTGAGTCTAATTTGGATAACTGGAGTATCCCTGCTGAACCTTTTCATAAGATCTACCAGATAGGTCACTTTAATTTCATTAAAAAGCATAATATTAAAACGTGTGAATCAACTGTTGCTATTAATAACTCTTTAGAAGTTATAAAATTGTTACATGAGCATGATATAATTAGATATAAGTCTAGTTTTAATTATCTGCATATTGGTCTTGTGCAAGTTGCTGTTAAGCCTTTATTTAGAAAAGGACTTAATATTCCTGTTTGTGCACTTTTACGTGATGCACGTTTTCTTAACTTTGATGATTCTTTGTTAGGGGCACTTGAAAGTAATTTAGCAGGAGGCCCTGTTTATTTCAATTGTTATCCTAATTTCTCTGTTGATATTAATGATCCTAATGTGTTAGATACATTAACGCTTAATATCAAAACTCTTAATATGAACAGCAAATCCGAAACTCGTGAAATAGCTGTTATATACCGCGTTTATTATCGGTTGATGTCTACTACCCTTGCTCTGAAAGCAAGGATAGAGAGTACCAAAGGTGTGACTATGTTAATGGAAGCTAACCATGAACATAGTACCATCTTTGTTCCTCGCCTTCTTCAGTGGAAAGACATTCTATCCAATACTGATTGGCACTTTGAAGCTATTACTCAACCCATTCCCTCTCATACAGAGAATCGCCAAATAGAACGAATCATCCAAAATTCCGATGGTTCAGTTGACCTTAAATTTCTGAACTCTCAACCTCGTAGAAGTTTCACCGTAGGTTCTACTTCTTCAAACCCCCGGGAAGAAGTATTTACTCGTTCTTGCTCCTTTAGATCTGCTATTAATAAATCTGTTATTAATAGTCAAGTTGATGGGGTAGATTTTTCGGGAGATATCCCAAAAGTTTTTTATAAATCTCAGTTTCAAGAACCTATTCAGGAACCCTCTAGTCCCACAGAATCTGATATGGCGCCTCCAAGGCAAAATTCAGACCCTGGTCTTCACGTCATTAAAGTTGAGGAAGATTATACCCCTAATCTTGCTGCTTTAAAAAGACTCTGGCTTGACCCAAAAAACGCTTTAAGGGTCAAATGGTACACTGCTACCTATTCTAAGAGCCAGCAAGCGATTTTTGGGCAACAATGGATTGCCGATATGAAGCGCTTGAAGTGTGATATTGAATATTTTAAGTGGTTCGAAATCACTGGAAAACTGGATGACCAGAATGAGTCTTTACAAGTTCTGGTTAATAAGTGGTATACTCAAACCAACAAGGTTGTTGAGTCTGTCACTCCTCCTCTTGAAGGAATTAAAATTCCTCATTCCAACACCATTGTTTCTGCTTCTCCTTTTAAACTCAAAAGCAGTAATCCTACGAGTACACCCTCTAATGCGGACATAGACAAAATTGTAGAACAAAACAATTACACCAATAAATTGTTGCACTCTGTTTCCCTTCAAATTGAAGAAGCAAAACCTAGACTAACTCCTAGTCTAAGTATCCCCAGGCCTAGTACAAATAGTACGATAGAGCCTAATCCTATATTCAAGCCTCCTGAATTTCGCCGGGAATTGTTTCCTAAACTTAGCGAAAATATCTCTGTCTCTGGTAAACTGGTTGAACAGATTACCGAAAAGCTAGCCAACTTTCATGTTTCAAGTGAAAATAAAGTAAAAGAAGTTTCTAATGCTTCAAAAGCAAAAGAAACTTCTAATCAAGCGTCCAGTTCTCGACCAACTAAAGAGAACAACACCAATAGTGCTGAGAGTGTTAGAACTCTTTCTGATAACTCTCTTCTCAAACTTTCCGATAGATACCCCCATAGGAGAAACTATTATAGTCGTCCCTCTTTTCCTGATACTCAGTATGAGGAAGATGGTTTCCAGTCTCAATCATCTCATGATGGTAGAGGCATCGTTGAATGGAATATTGATGGTCTTGCCGAACATCAAATCTATCGTGTCCTTCACGAAATGGGCGTTTGTATTACCAGTTACAAGCTGCGAAATTCTTCTGATAAAGAAGCAGCGGCCATGATCTTAAGCTTAGGTATTGGTGGGATAATTATGTCACCGAAGATCTTAAGCTTCAAATCCTCAACGCAACCACCATTATTACTACTGTTAAAACAGTTAGTGATATGGAAACTTCTGAATCTGAAACCAGAGAGGATGCTTGTGCCACTCTGCTCTACCACATTGCCAAACACTTTGTAGGAGAGCCTAAACTCTTCCAAGATAGGAGTCTTGAAATTCTTAACAATCTTCGTTGCCCTAGACTAAGTGACTTTAGGTGGTATAAAGATCAGTTTATGGTCAAAATTATGACTAGACCTGACTGCAATAGTGATTTTTGGAAAGACAGATTTATTAGCGGTCTTCCCCCCTTATTTGCCGAAAAGGTTAGATCAAAAATAAGAGATAGGTGTGGCGGTAAGATACCCTATGAACTTATGACCTATGGAGATATTATTAGTCTTATTAATACCACAGCCCTAGAGCTATGTACTGACCTAAAACTTAAGAGTCATCTTAAGAAAGATAGATTGACCTCCAAAGCAGAACTAGGCAGTTTTTGTAGAGACTTTGGTTATGGCAATATAGACTATCCCCCTTCCAAGCAAGCTAAGAAGAATTCTAAGGCTAAGTCCTCTTATAAATCATCTAGAAAGACTAAGAAAAACAAGTCTAAAGATAGGTCGTATGAACCTAAGAAAAAGAAATTTAGGAAGACAAGACCTTCCCATAAAGAAGATGTCTGCTGGACTTGTGGTAAGTCTGGTCATAGAGCCAACCAGTGTAAATCTTCTAAGAAGAAGAAGAAAATAAACCTTCTGGGACTAGATGAGGATACTAAAGAAAAACTCTTTTCTATCCTTCAGGAAAGCGAGTCTGATTCGAGTAATTCCTCTTCTGAAGAATACAGTGATGAAGAAAATATCAACGTCGCTTATGAGACTAATGACAGTCAGTCAGATTCTGAAGAATCTTGCGAAGAATCTTGTGAAGGTGTCTTTTGCGGATGTCCTTCCAATACTCTTAGTATGATCACATCGGACTCCAAGGAAGTCCTTTTTGATATTATTGATCATATCAAAGACGATGAATCTCGTGCCAAGTATTTGATTGAGCTCAAGAAAATTATTCTGGGTTCTGATCAAAAGAAACCTTCTTCGTCTAAGGCCATCGAACCTTTTAGTATGAAACAAGTGTTCAATAGGTTCGATAAACCTGCTGAGCCCTCTATATCTGACTTACGTCAAGAGATGAATTCTCTTAAACAAGAAGTTAGGCAGTTGAAATCGCGTCTTGACAAAGTCGAGATGGAATCCCTTACTTCTCAAGTCCTTCAGGACACTGTTGAGAAGACTGACTCTTTTCCTGAAAAAGAATTTGACTTCCCTGGAGAACAACCTGTTGATCCAGGTCTTCTTAATAATACTCCTTCCACTAATCCCGGTCCTTCTGTGTCCACTATTAAATCTATTAGAGAACATATTCCTGTCAAAATTGTTGTTGCAAAAAATTTTGTTCTCAACAAGGTTGCTTTATTTGACAGTGGTGCCGACCGTAACTGTATAGTGAAAGGTCTTATTCCTCTTAAGTACCTTGAAATGAGTACAACTCGTTTATACTCGGCCACTGGTGAGAGAATGAAAATTGATTACAAATTATCTAAAGCCCATATTTGTAATAACAATATTTGCTTTACTAATGATTTTGTAATCACTGAAAATATCAATGAAGATATTATTCTAGGAACGCCATTCATTAGTCAACTTAAACCTTTTACTAATGATATAGATGGCATTCATGCTTGTATCCTCGGTCAAGAGGTGTTTTTCCCTTTTGTTCAAACTCTTTCTCCTACAGAGAGTAGGTTTTTAAAAGAAAAAACTATATTTAAAATTAATTGTCTTTCTAATCATATTTCTTTTTTAAAAGAAGAGATTACTATAGAAAGAATTAAACAAACTTTAAAAACCCCGGGAATAATGTCTAAGGTAGATTCCCTTCAAAAGAAATTTGAAAATGAAGTTTGTTCAAATCTTCCTACTGCCTTTTGGAATATAAAAAAGCATTCTGTTGCATTACCCTACATTGATGGGTTTAATGAACAAAACATACCTACTAAGGCTAGACCTATTCAAATGAACCATGAAATGGTTGAAATTTGCAAAACTGAGATTAACCATTTACTTGATAATGGTATTATTAGACCCTCTAACTCTCCTTGGAGTTGTTCTGCCTTTTATGTTAATAATAGCGCAGAAAAAGAAAGGGGTGCACCAAGGCTTGTTATTAATTATAAGCCTTTGAATTCGGTCCTTAAATGGATCCGGCATCCAATCCCTAATAAAAGGGATCTCCTTAAACGAACTTATAAAGCAAACCTTTATAGTAAGTTCGATATGAAATCTGGATTTTGGCAAATTCAGATTAATGAAAAGGATCGTTATAAAACTGCATTCAATGTACCTTTTGGTCATTATGAGTGGAATGTTATGCCTTTTGGGTTAAAAAATGCCCCGTCTGAATTTCAGAATATTATGAATAATATTTTCAATCCTTATTCTTATATGTCAATTGTTTATATTGATGATGTGTTAATATTTTCTGAAGACATTGATTCTCATTTTAAGCATCTTTCCACATTTTTTAAAGTTGTGCAAAATAATGGTTTGGTTATTAGTGCTAAGAAAATTAAGCTCTTTCAAACCTCTATTAGATTCTTAGGCCATGACCTATATGAAGGTACCTACAAACCTATCTGTAGAGCCATTGAATTCTCGTCCAAATTTCCTGATGAAATTAAGGATAAGACCCAGCTTCAGAGATTCTTAGGAAGTCTTAATTATGTTGCTGACTTTATTCCTAAAGTTAGACAAACTTGTGAGCCTTTGTATCTTAGGCTTAGAAAGAATCCTATACCGTGGGGAGATGAACAAACCCAAAGTGTCAAGAAGATTAAGAGATTAGTCCAAAATCTTCCTTGCTTAGGGATACCCAATCCCGATGCATATATGATAGTTGAAACTGATGCTTCTGATATAGGATACGGAGGTATTCTAAAACAGCAAATAGAACCAAATAGTTGCGAGCAACTGGTGAGGTTTACTTCTGGTATCTGGAATAATACCCAGAAAAATTATAGTACTGTAAAAAAGGAAGTTTTATCTATAGTACTATGTATTACTAAATTCCAAGATGATTTAGTAAACAAAGAATTTTTACTTCGAGTTGATTGCAAATCGGCCAAAGAAATTTTACAAAAAGATGTTAAAAATCTTGTTTCAAAACAAATATTTGCTAGATGGCAAGCTCTACTATCTAGCTTTGATTTCAAAATTGATTTTATAAAAGGAGAAAATAATTCTCTTCCAGATTTTCTAACTCGAGAATTTCTTCAGGGCCATGAAGTCGTCAAAAACTAGCCCGTTCAAAAACGTCAAGTCTGAAAGGCAACTATCAACAGTTAGACCTTTCGTTCCTACTAGTTTGGCCCAAATAAAGCCCTCTTTTCCTCCTCTTCCTAGTCCGGCCCAGAGCCAAAATAAGTTTACCGTTTTAGGAGAACTCCCAAAACTTCCAGGCCCAAAGCCTGAATCTTCCTCTGGATCCACTTCTAAGGTCCAGAACAAATCTAGTTATGAAATGAAGACCCCAGAGTCTTTTGCCCAAGCAGTGGACCCTAAAGTCCAAATTCAAAAACCCTCTTCTCAGCCAACTGAGACTTTTGAATTCTTGACCATTAAGGTCTCTCCCATTTTAGCCCTCGATAAAGAGTTTGAATCTGGTCGAGTCCAAGACCTTATAAAGCCCTGCTATAATTCATCCAACTACATTGATAGTCCTGACCCCCTTCACACTCGCCTTTATTTTGAGGCTATCTTAGTCGATACAGACTCCATCGAAGTGGAACATGTTTACTCTGATAGAAACCCTGATTTCATCCTATATTCACAGTTTACAATCAAAAAGATTTTATCTCCTTTCGAATGGCATGTTGACCATCTTCTTACTCCCATACGTCTTAGTATGAACCATAAGCCCCAGACTTACAACTGGTATACATACCAACAAGCTTGGTATAATTTCATGTATCTTAGACCAGGTCATACTTGGTTTATTAAATACAGTCCTGAAGTTATCAAGGCCATCATCCCCAGATGGTTCTATGACTGGTGGAAGACTTTTGGAGGAAAATTAGAAAACCTCCCACAACAATTCCTCAATAAATTCGAAAATTTCCAAATTTCACAAGAGATCACTACTCTCCCTTCTCACATTAAAATGTGTAAATTTTATATTCAAAAAAGAATTTCTTTTATTATCAGCTGGGATTTCAAAATCGCAGAATTCAATAGGATCAGGTACCTATCCAAAGAAATAAAGGTTAAAGGTTGGGTTCCAAAACCTAAGGTATCAACTCTTGATAAGGGAAAAATTGTAGTGGGGAAGACAACTCCACAATCCAAATCATCCAAGGCGGAAATGAAGAAGAAGCTTCAAAAGGCTCTTCAAGATATTGATAATCAGGATGAAGAAACCATTATGCAACTTCTTGAAGAAGTCTCCTCCTCTGCTGAATCCAGTAATGATGACATGTGTAATCCTAAAGGTATTGCTCAGGCTTATCTAGAAGGATTTTATGAATAATATTTACTTTTCCGAAGAGTCAAGTTAATATTTACTTTTCCGAAGAGTCAAGTTACTATTCGGTGGGAATGCCCACTTAGTGTCCTGTGAATACCCACTTTATCACTACCTTCCAAAAGAAGGAAAAACTGAGGGGTATGCGTCTAATTATTGTCCACTAAGGACAAGTCATAATTAGTGTCCGTAGGTTGGGTCCCATAAACGGTCCCCGGGTCATAAGGAATCTTATCCTTATCTTTTCACATGGGGTCATATCTCTTTCATAAAAGTAGAACCCCACAATACTGTCGGCAAAATCTAAGCCGTCCATTTGTATCTAGGAGATTAACTCTTTTGGTGTCAGAGGTCTATAAAAAGACTCTCGTCTTGTAATATGAGGCAGGTCGAATTTTCTGACTTAGAAAATTTTAGGCACTATCTCTCTTGAAGAAATGTCTAAGGTAGATTCCCTTCAAAAGAAATTTGAAAATGAAGTTTGTTCAAATCTTCCTACTGCCTTTTGGAATATAAAAAAGCATTCTGTTGCATTACCCTACATTGATGGGTTTAATGAACAAAACATACCTACTAAGGCTAGACCTATTCAAATGAACCATGAAATGGTTGAAATTTTCAAAACTGAGATTAACCATTTACTTGATAATGGTATTATTAGACCCTCTAGCTCTCCTTGGAGTTGTTCTGCCTTTTATGTTAATAATAGCGCAGAAAAAGAAAGGGGTGCACCAAGGCTTGTTATTAATTATAAGCCTTTGAATTCGGTCCTTAAATGGATCCGGCATCCAATCCCTAATAAAAGGGATCTCCTTAAACGAACTTATAAAGCAAACCTTTATAGTAAGTTCGATATGAAATCTGGATTTTGGCAAATTCAGATTAATGAAAAGGATCGTTATAAAACTGCATTCAATGTACCTTTTGGTCATTATGAGTGGAATGTTATGCCTTTTGGGTTAAAAAATGCCCCGTCTGAATTTCAGAATATTATGAATAATATTTTCAATCCTTATTCTTATATGTCAATTGTTTATATTGATGATGTGTTAATATTTTCTGAAGACATTGATTCTCATTTTAAGCATCTTTCCACATTTTTTAAAGTTGTGCAAAATAATGGTTTGGTTATTAGTGCTAAGAAAATTAAGCTCTTTCAAACCTCTATTAGATTCTTAGGCCATGACCTATATGAAGGTACCTACAAACCTATCTGTAGAGCCATTGAATTCTCGTCCAAATTTCCTGATGAAATTAAGGATAAGACCCAGCTTCAGAGATTCTTAGGAAGTCTTAATTATGTTGCTGACTTTATTCCTAAAGTTAGACAAACTTGTGAGCCTTTGTATCTTAGGCTTAGAAAGAATCCTATACCGTGGGGAGATGAACAAACCCAAAGTGTCAAGAAGATTAAGAGATTAGTCCAAAATCTTCCTTGCTTAGGGATACCCAATCCCGATGCATATATGATAGTTGAAACTGATGCTTCTGATATAGGATACGGAGGTATTCTAAAACAGCAAATAGAACCAAATAGTTGCGAGCAACTGGTGAGGTTTACTTCTGGTATCTGGAATAATACCCAGAAAAATTATAGTACTGTAAAAAAGGAAGTTTTATCTATAGTACTATGTATTACTAAATTCCAAGATGATTTAGTAAACAAAGAATTTTTACTTCGAGTTGATTGCAAATCGGCCAAAGAAATTTTACAAAAAGATGTTAAAAATCTTGTTTCAAAACAAATATTTGCTAGATGGCAAGCTCTACTATCTAGCTTTGATTTCAAAATTGATTTTATAAAAGGAGAAAATAATTCTCTTCCAGATTTTCTAACTCGAGAATTTCTTCAGGGCCATGAAGTCGTCAAAAACTAGCCCGTTCAAAAACGTCAAGTCTGAAAGGCAACTATCAACAGTTAGACCTTTCGTTCCTACTAGTTTGGCCCAAATAAAGCCCTCTTTTCCTCCTCTTCCTAGTCCGGCCCAGAGCCAAAATAAGTTTACCGTTTTAGGAGAACTCCCAAAACTTCCAGGCCCAAAGCCTGAATCTTCCTCTGGATCCACTTCTAAGGTCCAGAACAAATCTAGTTATGAAATGAAGACCCCAGAGTCTTTTGCCCAAGCAGTGGACCCTAAAGTCCAAATTCAAAAACCCTCTTCTCAGCCAACTGAGACTTTTGAATTCTTGACCATTAAGGTCTCTCCCATTTTAGCCCTCGATAAAGAGTTTGAATCTGGTCGAGTCCAAGACCTTATAAAGCCCTGCTATAATTCATCCAACTACATTGATAGTCCTGACCCCCTTCACACTCGCCTTTATTTTGAGGCTATCTTAGTCGATACAGACTCCATCGAAGTGGAACATGTTTACTCTGATAGAAACCCTGATTTCATCCTATATTCACAGTTTACAATCAAAAAGATTTTATCTCCTTTCGAATGGCATGTTGACCATCTTCTTACTCCCATACGTCTTAGTATGAACCATAAGCCCCAGACTTACAACTGGTATACATACCAACAAGCTTGGTATAATTTCATGTATCTTAGACCAGGTCATACTTGGTTTATTAAATACAGTCCTGAAGTTATCAAGGCCATCATCCCCAGATGGTTCTATGACTGGTGGAAGACTTTTGGAGGAAAATTAGAAAACCTCCCACAACAATTCCTCAATAAATTCGAAAATTTCCAAATTTCACAAGAGATCACTACTCTCCCTTCTCACATTAAAATGTGTAAATTTTATATTCAAAAAAGAATTTCTTTTATTATCAGCTGGGATTTCAAAATCGCAGAATTCGATAGGATCAGGTACCTATCCAAAGAAATAAAGGTTAAAGGTTGGGTTCCAAAACCTAAGGTATCAACTCTTGATAAGGGAAAAATTGTAGTGGGGAAGACAACTCCACAATCCAAATCATCCAAGGCGGAAATGAAGAAGAAGCTTCAAAAGGCTCTTCAAGATATTGATAATCAGGATGAAGAAACCATTATGCAACTTCTTGAAGAAGTGTCCTCCTCTGCTGAATCCAGTAATGATGACATGTGTAATCCTAAAGGTATTGCTCAGGCTTATCTAGAAGGATTTTATGAATAATATTTACTTTTCCGAAGAGTCAAGTTAATATTTACTTTTCCGAAGAGTCAAGTTACTATTCGGTGGGAATGCCCACTTAGTGTCCTGTGAATACCCACTTTATCACTACCTTCCAAAAGAAGGAAAAACTGAGGGGTATGCGTCTAATTATTGTCCACTAAGGACAAGTCATAATTAGTGTCCGTAGGTTGGGTCCCATAAACGGTCCCCGGGTCATAAGGAATCTTATCCTTATCTTTTCACATGGGGTCATATCTCTTTCATAAAAGTAGAACCCCACAATACTGTCGGCAAAATCTAAGCCGTCCATTTGTATCTAGGAGATTAACTCTTTTGGTGTCAGAGGTCTATAAAAAGACTCTCGTCTTGTAATATGAGGCAGGTCGAATTTTCTGACTTAGAAAATTTTAGGCACTATCTCTCTTGAAGAATCTCTTCGTCTCTCTTCTTGTAATCATCCCTTCCTATTGTAATATCCCCTTGTTCATGGAATAAAAAGTAAGTCTTTCATTTTCTGTTTTACTGTTTTACTGTTTTAATTTTTTTTAATTTAATTTCTCCGGTCCTGTAAATTGGTATCAGAGCAACTAAATACATATACTGTCCAGATATCCCTGCATATTGGTCTTGTGCAAGTTGCTGTTAAGCCTTTATTTAGAAAAGGACTTAATATTCCTGTTTGTGCACTTTTACGTGATGCACGTTTTCTTAACTTTGATGATTCTTTGTTAGGGGCACTTGAAAGTAATTTAGCAGGAGGCCCTGTTTATTTCAATTGTTATCCTAATTTCTCTGTTGATATTAATGATCCTAATGTGTTAGATACATTAACGCTTAATATCAAAACTCTTAATATGAACAGCAAATCCGAAACTCGTGAAATAGCTGTTATATACCGCGTTTATTATCGGTTGATGTCTACTACCCTTGCTCTGAAAGCAAGGATAGAGAGTACCAAAGGTGTGACTATGTTAATGGAAGCTAACCATGAACATAGTACCATCTTTGTTCCTCGCCTTCTTCAGTGGAAAGACATTCTATCCAATACTGATTGGCACTTTGAAGCTATTACTCAACCCATTCCCTCTCATACAGAGAATCGCCAAATAGAACGAATCATCCAAAATTCCGATGGTTCAGTTGACCTTAAATTTCTGAACTCTCAACCTCGTAGAAGTTTCACCGTAGGTTCTACTTCTTCAAACCCCCGGGAAGAAGTATTTACTCGTTCTTGCTCCTTTAGATCTGCTATTAATAAATCTGTTATTAATAGTCAAGTTGATGGGGTAGATTTTTCGGGAGATATCCCAAAAGTTTTTTATAAATCTCAGTTTCAAGAACCTATTCAGGAACCCTCTAGTCCCACAGAATCTGATATGGCGCCTCCAAGGCAAAATTCAGACCCTGGTCTTCACGTCATTAAAGTTGAGGAAGATTATACCCCTAATCTTGCTGCTTTAAAAAGACTCTGGCTTGACCCAAAAAACGCTTTAAGGGTCAAATGGTACACTGCTACCTATTCTAAGAGCCAGCAAGCGATTTTTGGGCAACAATGGATTGCCGATATGAAGCGCTTGAAGTGTGATATTGAATATTTTAAGTGGTTCGAAATCACTGGAAAACTGGATGACCAGAATGAGTCTTTACAAGTTCTGGTTAATAAGTGGTATACTCAAACCAACAAGGTTGTTGAGTCTGTCACTCCTCCTCTTGAAGGAATTAAAATTCCTCATTCCAACACCATTGTTTCTGCTTCTCCTTTTAAACTCAAAAGCAGTAATCCTACGAGTACACCCTCTAATGCGGACATAGACAAAATTGTAGAACAAAACAATTACACCAATAAATTGTTGCACTCTGTTTCCCTTCAAATTGAAGAAGCAAAACCTAGACTAACTCCTAGTCTAAGTATCCCCAGGCCTAGTACAAATAGTACGATAGAGCCTAATCCTATATTCAAGCCTCCTGAATTTCGCCGGGAATTGTTTCCTAAACTTAGCGAAAATATCTCTGTCTCTGGTAAACTGGTTGAACAGATTACCGAAAAGCTAGCCAACTTTCATGTTTCAAGTGAAAGTAAAGTAAAAGAAGTTTCTAATGCTTCAAAAGCAAAAGAAACTTCTAATCAAGCGTCCAGTTCTCGACCAACTAAAGAGAACAACACCAATAGTGCTGAGAGTGTTAGAACTCTTTCTGATAACTCTCTTCTCAAACTTTCCGATAGATACCCCCATAGGAGAAACTATTATAGTCGTCCCTCTTTTCCTGATACTCAGTATGAGGAAGATGGTTTCCAGTCTCAATCATCTCATGATGGTAGAGGCATCGTTGAATGGAATATTGATGGTCTTGCCGAACATCAAATCTATCGTGTCCTTCACGAAATGGGCGTTTGTATTACCAGTTACAAGCTGCGAAATTCTTCTGATAAAGAAGCAGCGGCCATGATCACTGCTGGCTTTACTGGTATGCTTAGGTATTGGTGGGATAATTATGTCACCGAAGATCTTAAGCTTCAAATCCTCAACGCAACCACCATTATTACTACTGTTAAAACAGTTAGTGATATGGAAACTTCTGAATCTGAAACCAGAGAGGATGCTTGTGCCACTCTGCTCTACCACATTGCCAAACACTTTGTAGGAGAGCCTAAACTCTTCCAAGATAGGAGTCTTGAAATTCTTAACAATCTTCGTTGCCCTAGACTAAGTGACTTTAGGTGGTATAAAGATCAGTTTATGGTCAAAATTATGACTAGACCTGACTGCAATAGTGATTTTTGGAAAGACAGATTTATTAGCGGTCTTCCCCCCTTATTTGCCGAAAAGGTTAGATCAAAAATAAGAGATAGGTGTGGCGGTAAGATACCCTATGAACTTATGACCTATGGAGATATTATTAGTCTTATTAATACCACAGCCCTAGAGCTATGTACTGACCTAAAACTTAAGAGTCATCTTAAGAAAGATAGATTGACCTCCAAAGCAGAACTAGGCAGTTTTTGTAGAGACTTTGGTTATGGCAATATAGACTATCCCCCTTCCAAGCAAGCTAAGAAGAATTCTAAGGCTAAGTCCTCTTATAAATCATCTAGAAAGACTAAGAAAAACAAGTCTAAAGATAGGTCGTATGAACCTAAGAAAAAGAAATTTAGGAAGACAAGACCTTCCCATAAAGAAGATGTCTGCTGGACTTGTGGTAAGTCTGGTCATAGAGCCAACCAGATGAGGATACTAAAGAAAAACTCTTTTCTATCCTTCAGGAAAGCGAGTCTGATTCGAGTAATTCCTCTTCTGAAGAATACAGTGATGAAGAAAATATCAACGTCGCTTATGAGACTAATGACAGTCAGTCAGATTCTGAAGAATCTTGCGAAGAATCTTGTGAAGGTGTCTTTTGCGGATGTCCTTCCAATACTCTTAGTATGATCACATCGGACTCCAAGGAAGTCCTTTTTGATATTATTGATCATATCAAAGACGATGAATCTCGTGCCAAGTATTTGATTGAGCTCAAGAAAATTATTCTGGGTTCTGATCAAAAGAAACCTTCTTCGTCTAAGGCCATCGAACCTTTTAGTATGAAACAAGTGTTCAATAGGTTCGATAAACCTGCTGAGCCCTCTATATCTGACTTACGTCAAGAGATGAATTCTCTTAAACAAGAAGTTAGGCAGTTGAAATCGCGTCTTGACAAAGTCGAGATGGAATCCCTTACTTCTCAAGTCCTTCAGGACACTGTTGAGAAGACTGACTCTTTTCCTGAAAAAGAATTTGACTTCCCTGGAGAACAACCTGTTGATCCAGGTCTTCTTAATAATACTCCTTCCACTAATCCCGGTCCTTCTGTGTCCACTATTAAATCTATTAGTGAACATATTCCTGTCAAAATTGTTGTTGCAAAAAATTTTGTTCTCAACAAGGTTGCTTTATTTGACAGTGGTGCCGACCGTAACTGTATAGTGAAAGGTCTTATTCCTCTTAAGTACCTTGAAAAGAGTACAACTCGTTTATACTCGGCCACTGGTGAGAGAATGAAAATTGATTACAAATTATCTAAAGCCCATATTTGTAATAACAATATTTGCTTTACTAATGATTTTGTAATCACTGAAAATATCAATGAAGATATTATTCTAGGAACGCCATTCATTAGTCAACTTAAACCTTTTACTAATGATATAGATGGCATTCATGCTTGTATCCTCGGTCAAGAGGTGTTTTTCCCTTTTGTTCAAACTCTTTCTCCTACAGAGAGTAGGTTTTTAAAAGAAAAAACTATATTTAAAATTAATTGTCTTTCTAATCATATTTCTTTTTTAAAAGAAGAGATTACTATAGAAAGAATTAAACAAACTTTAAAAACCCCGGGAATAATGTCTAAGGTAGATTCCCTTCAAAAGAAATTTGAAAATGAAGTTTGTTCAAATCTTCCTACTGCCTTTTGGAATATAAAAAAGCATTCTGTTGCATTACCCTACATTGATGGGTTTAATGAACAAAACATACCTACTAAGGCTAGACCTATTCAAATGAACCATGAAATGGTTGAAATTTGCAAAACTGAGATTAACCATTTACTTGATAATGGTATTATTAGACCCTCTAACTCTCCTTGGAGTTGTTCTGCCTTTTATGTTAATAATAGCGCAGAAAAAGAAAGGGGTGCACCAAGGCTTGTTATTAATTATAAGCCTTTGAATTCGGTCCTTAAATGGATCCGGCATCCAATCCCTAATAAAAGGGATCTCCTTAAACGAACTTATAAAGCAAACCTTTATAGTAAGTTCGATATGAAATCTGGATTTTGGCAAATTCAGATTAATGAAAAGGATCGTTATAAAACTGCATTCAATGTACCTTTTGGTCATTATGAGTGGAATGTTATGCCTTTTGGGTTAAAAAATGCCCCGTCTGAATTTCAGAATATTATGAATAATATTTTCAATCCTTATTCTTATATGTCAATTGTTTATATTGATGATGTGTTAATATTTTCTGAAGACATTGATTCTCATTTTAAGCATCTTTCCACATTTTTTAAAGTTGTGCAAAATAATGGTTTGGTTATTAGTGCTAAGAAAATTAAGCTCTTTCAAACCTCTATTAGATTCTTAGGCCATGACCTATATCAAGGTACCTACAAACCTATCTGTAGAGCCATTGAATTCTCGTCCAAATTTCCTGATGAAATTAAGGATAAGACCCAGCTTCAGAGATTCTTAGGAAGTCTTAATTATGTTGCTGACTTTATTCCTAAAGTTAGACAAACTTGTGAGCCTTTGTATCTTAGGCTTAGAAAGAATCCTATACCGTGGGGAGATGAACAAACCCAAAGTGTCAAGAAGATTAAGAGATTAGTCCAAAATCTTCCTTGCTTAGGGATACCCAATCCCGATGCATATATGATAGTTGAAACTGATGCTTCTGATATAGGATACGGAGGTATTCTAAAACAGCAAATAGAACCAAATAGTTGCGAGCAACTGGTGAGGTTTACTTCTGGTATCTGGAATAATACCCAGAAAAATTATAGTACTGTAAAAAAGGAAGTTTTATCTATAGTACTATGTATTACTAAATTCCAAGATGATTTAGTAAACAAAGAATTTTTACTTCGAGTTGATTGCAAATCGGCCAAAGAAATTTTACAAAAAGATGTTAAAAATCTTGTTTCAAAACAAATATTTGCTAGATGGCAAGCTCTACTATCTAGCTTTGATTTCAAAATTGATTTTATAAAAGGAGAAAATAATTCTCTTCCAGATTTTCTAACTCGAGAATTTCTTCAGGGCCATGAAGTCGTCAAAAACTAGCCCGTTCAAAAACGTCAAGTCTGAAAGGCAACTATCAACAGTTAGACCTTTCGTTCCTACTAGTTTGGCCCAAATAAAGCCCTCTTTTCCTCCTCTTCCTAGTCCGGCCCAGAGCCAAAATAAGTTTACCGTTTTAGGAGAACTCCCAAAACTTCCAGGCCCAAAGCCTGAATCTTCCTCTGGATCCACTTCTAAGGTCCAGAACAAATCTAGTTATGAAATGAAGACCCCAGAGTCTTTTGCCCAAGCAGTGGACCCTAAAGTCCAAATTCAAAAACCCTCTTCTCAGCCAACTGAGACTTTTGAATTCTTGACCATTAAGGTCTCTCCCATTTTAGCCCTCGATAAAGAGTTTGAATCTGGTCGAGTCCAAGACCTTATAAAGCCCTGCTATAATTCATCCAACTACATTGATAGTCCTGACCCCCTTCACACTCGCCTTTATTTTGAGGCTATCTTAGTCGATACAGACTCCATCGAAGTGGAACATGTTTACTCTGATAGAAACCCTGATTTCATCCTATATTCACAGTTTACAATCAAAAAGATTTTATCTCCTTTCGAATGGCATGTTGACCATCTTCTTACTCCCATACGTCTTAGTATGAACCATAAGCCCCAGACTTACAACTGGTATACATACCAACAAGCTTGGTATAATTTCATGTATCTTAGACCAGGTCATACTTGGTTTATTAAATACAGTCCTGAAGTTATCAAGGCCATCATCCCCAGATGGTTCTATGACTGGTGGAAGACTTTTGGAGGAAAATTAGAAAACCTCCCACAACAATTCCTCAATAAATTCGAAAATTTCCAAATTTCACAAGAGATCACTACTCTCCCTTCTCACATTAAAATGTGTAAATTTTATATTCAAAAAAGAATTTCTTTTATTATCAGCTGGGATTTCAAAATCGCAGAATTCGATAGGATCAGGTACCTATCCAAAGAAATAAAGGTTAAAGGTTGGGTTCCAAAACCTAAGGTATCAACTCTTGATAAGGGAAAAATTGTAGTGGGGAAGACAACTCCACAATCCAAATCATCCAAGGCGGAAATGAAGAAGAAGCTTCAAAAGGCTCTTCAAGATATTGATAATCAGGATGAAGAAACCATTATGCAACTTCTTGAAGAAGTCTCCTCCTCTGCTGAATCCAGTAATGATGACATGTGTAATCCTAAAGGTATTGCTCAGGCTTATCTAGAAGGATTTTATGAATAATATTTACTTTTCCGAAGAGTCAAGTTAATATTTACTTTTCCGAAGAGTCAAGTTACTATTCGGTGGGAATGCCCACTTAGTGTCCTGTGAATACCCACTTTATCACTACCTTCCAAAAGAAGGAAAAACTGAGGGGTATGCGTCTAATTATTGTCCACTAAGGACAAGTCATAATTAGTGTCCGTAGGTTGGGTCCCATAAACGGTCCCCGGGTCATAAGGAATCTTATCCTTATCTTTTCACATGGGGTCATATCTCTTTCATAAAAGTAGAACCCCACAATACTGTCGGCAAAATCTAAGCCGTCCATTTGTATCTAGGAGATTAACTCTTTTGGTGTCAGAGGTCTATAAAAAGACTCTCGTCTTGTAATATGAGGCAGGTCGAATTTTCTGACTTAGAAAATTTTAGGCACTATCTCTCTTGAAGAATCTCTTCGTCTCTCTTCTTGTAATCATCCCTTCCTATTGTAATATCCCCTTGTTCATGGAATAAAAAGTAAGTCTTTCATTTTCTGTTTTACTGTTTTACTGTTTTAATTTTTTTTAATTTAATTTCTCCGGTCTTCACTATACAGTTACGGTCGGCACCACTGTCAAATAAAGCAACCTTGTTGAGAACAAAATTTTTTGCAACAACAATTTTGACAGGAATATGTTCACTAATAGATTTAATAGTGGACACAGAAGGACCGGGATTAGTGGAAGGAGTATTATTAAGAAGACCTGGATCAACAGGTTGTTCTCCAGGGAAGTCAAATTCTTTTTCAGGAAAAGAGTCAGTCTTCTCAACAGTGTCCTGAAGGACTTGAGAAGTAAGGGATTCCATCTCGACTTTGTCAAGACGCGATTTCAACTGCCTAACTTCTTGTTTAAGAGAATTCATCTCTTGACGTAAGTCAGATATAGAGGGCTCAGCAGGTTTATCGAACCTATTGAACACTTGTTTCATACTAAAAGGTTCGATGGCCTTAGACGAAGAAGGTTTCTTTTGATCAGAACCCAGAATAATTTTCTTGAGCTCAATCAAATACTTGGCACGAGATTCATCGTCTTTGATATGATCAATAATATCAAAAAGGACTTCCTTGGAGTCCGATGTGATCATACTAAGAGTATTGGAAGGACATCCGCAAAAGACACCTTCACAAGATTCTTCGCAAGATTCTTCAGAATCTGACTGACTGTCATTAGTCTCATAAGCGACGTTGATATTTTCTTCATCACTGTATTCTTCAGAAGAGGAATTACTCGAATCAGACTCGCTTTCCTGAAGGATAGAAAAGAGTTTTTCTTTAGTATCCTCATCTAGTCCCAGAAGGTTTATTTTCTTCTTCTTCTTAGAAGATTTACACTGGTTGGCTCTATGACCAGACTTACCACAAGTCCAGCAGACATCTTCTTTATGGGAAGGTCTTGTCTTCCTAAATTTCTTTTTCTTAGGTTCATACGACCTATCTTTAGACTTGTTTTTCTTAGTCTTTCTAGATGATTTATAAGAGGACTTAGCCTTAGAATTCTTCTTAGCTTGCTTGGAAGGGGGATAGTCTATATTGCCATAACCAAAGTCTCTACAAAAACTGCCTAGTTCTGCTTTGGAGGTCAATCTATCTTTCTTAAGATGACTCTTAAGTTTTAGGTCAGTACATAGCTCTAGGGCTGTGGTATTAATAAGACTAATAATATCTCCATAGGTCATAAGTTCATAGGGTATCTTACCGCCACACCTATCTCTTATTTTTGATCTAACCTTTTCGGCAAATAAGGGGGGAAGACCGCTAATAAATCTGTCTTTCCAAAAATCACTATTGCAGTCAGGTCTAGTCATAATTTTGACCATAAACTGATCTTTATACCACCTAAAGTCACTTAGTCTAGGGCAACGAAGATTGTTAAGAATTTCAAGACTCCTATCTTGGAAGAGTTTAGGCTCTCCTACAAAGTGTTTGGCAATGTGGTAGAGCAGAGTGGCACAAGCATCCTCTCTGGTTTCAGATTCAGAAGTTTCCATATCACTAACTGTTTTAACAGTAGTAATAATGGTGGTTGCGTTGAGGATTTGAAGCTTAAGATCTTCGGTGACATAATTATCCCACCAATACCTAAGCATACCAGTAAAGCCAGCAGTGATCATGGCCGCTGCTTCTTTATCAGAAGAATTTCGCAGCTTGTAACTGGTAATACAAACGCCCATTTCGTGAAGGACACGATAGATTTGATGTTCGGCAAGACCATCAATATTCCATTCAATGATGCCTCTACCATCATGAGATGATTGAGACTGGAAACCATCTTCCTCATACTGAGTATCAGGAAAAGAGGGACGACTATAATAGTTTCTCCTATGGGGGTATCTATCGGAAAGTTTGAGAAGAGAGTTATCAGAAAGAGTTCTAACACTCTCAGCACTATTGGTGTTGTTCTCTTTAGTTGGTCGAGAACTGGACGCTTGATTAGAAGTTTCTTTTGCTTTTGAAGCATTAGAAACTTCTTTTACTTTACTTTCACTTGAAACATGAAAGTTGGCTAGCTTTTCGGTAATCTGTTCAACCAGTTTACCAGAGACAGAGATATTTTCGCTAAGTTTAGAAAACAATTCCCGGCGAAATTCAGGAGGCTTGAATATAGGATTAGGCTCTATCGTACTATTTGTACTAGGCCTGGGGATACTTAGACTAGGAGTTAGTCTAGGTTTTGCTTCTTCAATTTGAAGGGAAACAGAGTGCAACAATTTATTGGTGTAATTGTTTTGTTCTACAATTTTGTCTATGTCCGCATTAGAGGGTGTACTCGTAGGATTACTGCTTTTGAGTTTAAAAGGAGAAGCAGAAACAATGGTGTTGGAATGAGGAATTTTAATTCCTTCAAGAGGAGGAGTGACAGACTCAACAACCTTGTTGGTTTGAGTATACCACTTATTAACCAGAACTTGTAAAGACTCATTCTGGTCATCCAGTTTTCCAGTGATTTCGAACCACTTAAAATATTCAATATCACACTTCAAGCGCTTCATATCGGCAATCCATTGTTGCCCAAAAATCGCTTGCTGGCTCTTAGAATAGGTAGCAGTGTACCATTTGACCCTTAAAGCGTTTTTTGGGTCAAGCCAGAGTCTTTTTAAAGCAGCAAGATTAGGGGTATAATCTTCCTCAACTTTAATGACGTGAAGACCAGGGTCTGAATTTTGCCTTGGAGGCGCCATATCAGATTCTGTGGGACTAGAGGGTTCCTGAATAGGTTCTTGAAACTGAGATTTATAAAAAACTTTTGGGATATCTCCCGAAAAATCTACCCCATCAACTTGACTATTAATAACAGATTTATTAATAGCAGATCTAAAGGAGCAAGAACGAGTAAATACTTCTTCCCGGGGGTTTGAAGAAGTAGAACCTACGGTGAAACTTCTACGAGGTTGAGAGTTCAGAAATTTAAGGTCAACTGAACCATCGGAATTTTGGATGATTCGTTCTATTTGGCGATTCTCTGTATGAGAGGGAATGGGTTGAGTAATAGCTTCAAAGTGCCAATCAGTATTGGATAGAATGTCTTTCCACTGAAGAAGGCGAGGAACAAAGATGGTACTATGTTCATGGTTAGCTTCCATTAACATAGTCACACCTTTGGTACTCTCTATCCTTGCTTTCGGAGCAAGGGTAGTAGACATCAACCGATAATAAACGCGGTATATAACAGCTATTTCACGAGTTTCGGATTTGCTGTTCATATTAAGAGTTTTGATATTAAGCGTTAATGTATCTAACACATTAGGATCATTAATATCAACAGAGAAATTAGGATAACAATTGAAATAAACAGGGCCTCCTGCTAAATTACTTTCAAGTGCCCCTAACAAAGAATCATCAAAGTTAAGAAAACGTGCATCACGTAAAAGTGCACAAACAGGAATATTAAGTCCTTTTCTAAATAAAGGCTTAACAGCAACTTGCACAAGACCAATATGCAGATAATTAAAACTAGACTTATATCTAATTATATCATGCTCATGTAACAATTTTATAACTTCTAAAGAGTTATTAATAGCAACAGTTGATTCACACGTTTTAATATTATGCTTTTTAATGAAATTAAAGTGACCTATCTGGTAGATCTTATGAAAAGGTTCAGCAGGGATACTCCAGTTATCCAAATTAGACTCAGTTAAGGCAATCTGAGTAGATCTAGAAGATAAGTTAACAGAATTTAAAATATTTTGATTCATATAAGAAAAATTACTGTCCTGGAACTAATACAGAAGCAAAATCATAAGTATATAATATTCAGATAAAAGCAAATAACAAAGATCAAATTATAAAAAAGTCCTAAATCTAAATATCTAGGTTCATAATGATCTAAACGTTCTCTTGGTTTTACCTCTTCTCTCTCTAGAGTTATCTTGGCTACGGGAACACCTAAGGGTCACAATAAACGCCTACCATGGCTAACAAGGACCGCAAGGACAGGCTTGCCAACGTACACTCCGGATATTAATCGGATACCTCACACACTTAGAGAGAAATAAGTACCTCACACAAAATAGATCAAATATGAAACAAGATAAAAGATTTAATACTTAGAAATAATTTAATCAAGTTATGAGATTTCATCAAAATAACTATACGAAATTTTTGCAAAAGTAATAAGCTCCGGACAGTATATGTATTTAGTTGCTCATGTTAAATACATATACAGCCATCCTGGCTCTGATACCAATTTACAGGACCGGAGAAATTAAATTAAAAAAAATTAAAACAGTAAAACAGTAAAACAGAAAATGAAAGACTTACTTTTTATTCCATGAACAAGGGGATATTACAATAGGAAGGGATGATTACAAGAAGAGAGACGAAGAGATTCTTCAAGAGAGATAGTGCCTAAAATTTTCTAAGTCAGAAAATTCGACCTGCCTCATATTACAAGACGAGAGTCTTTTTATAGACCTCTGACACCAAAAGAGTTAATCTCCTAGATACAAATGGACGGCTTAGATTTTGCCGACAGTATTGTGGGGTTCTACTTTTATGAAAGAGATATGACCCCATGTGAAAAGATAAGGATAAGATTCCTTATGACCCGGGGACCGTTTATGGGACCCAACCTACGGACACTAATTATGACTTGTCCTTAGTGGACAATAATTAGACGCATACCCCTCAGTTTTTCCTTCTTTTGGAAGGTAGTGATAAAGTGGGTATTCACAGGACACTAAGTGGGCATTCCCACCGAATAGTAACTTGACTCTTCGGAAAAGTAAATATTAACTTGACTCTTCGGAAAAGTAAATATTATTCATAAAATCCTTCTAGATAAGCCTGAGCAATACCTTTAGGATTACACATGTCATCATTACTGGATTCAGCAGAGGAGGAGACTTCTTCAAGAAGTTGCATAATGGTTTCTTCATCCTGATTATCAATATCTTGAAGAGCCTTTTGAAGCTTCTTCTTCATTTCATTTCCGCCTTGGATGATTTGGATTGTGGAGTTGTCTTCCCCACTACAATTTTTCCCTTATCAAGAGTTGATACCTTAGGTTTTGGAACCCAACCTTTAACCTTTATTTCTTTGGATAGGTACCTGATCCTATCGAATTCTGCGATTTTGAAATCCCAGCTGATAATAAAAGAAATTCTTTTTTGAATATAAAATTTACACATTTTAATGTGAGAAGGGAGAGTAGTGATCTCTTGTGAAATTTGGAAATTTTCGAATTTATTGAGGAATTGTTGTGGGAGGTTTTCTAATTTTCCTCCAAAAGTCTTCCACCAGTCATAGAACCATCTGGGGATGATGGCCTTGATAACTTCAGGACTGTATTTAATAAACCAAGTATGACCTGGTCTAAGATACATGAAATTATACCAAGCTTGTTGGTATGTATACCAGTTGTAAGTCTGGGGCTTATGGTTCATACTAAGACGTATGGGAGTAAGAAGATGGTCAACATGCCATTCGAAAGGAGATAAAATCTTTTTGATTGTAAACTGTGAATATAGGATGAAATCAGGGTTTCTATCAGAGTAAACATGTTCCACTTCGATGGAGTCTGTATCGACTAAGATAGCCTCAAAATAAAGGCGAGTGTGAAGGGGGTCAGGACTATCAATGTAGTTGGATGAATTATAGCAGGGCTTTATAAGGTCTTGGACTCGACCAGATTCAAACTCTTTATCGAGGGCTAAAATGGGAGAGACCTTAATGGTCAAGAATTCAAAAGTCTCAGTTGGCTGAGAAGAGGGTTTTTGAATTTGGACTTTAGGGTCCACTGCTTGGGCAAAAGACTCTGGGGTCTTCATTTCATAACTAGATTTGTTCTGGACCTTAGAAGTGGATCCAGAGGAAGATTCAGGCTTTGGGCCTGGAAGTTTTGGGAGTTCTCCTAAAACGGTAAACTTATTTTGGCTCTGGGCCGGACTAGGAAGAGGAGGAAAAGAGGGCTTTATTTGGGCCAAACTAGTAGGAACGAAAGGTCTAACTGTTGATAGTTGCCTTTCAGACTTGACGTTTTTGAACGGGCTAGTTTTTGACGACTTCATGGCCCTGAAGAAATTCTCGAGTTAGAAAATCTGGAAGAGAATTATTTTCTCCTTTTATAAAATCAATTTTGAAATCAAAGCTAGATAGTAGAGCTTGCCATCTAGCAAATATTTGTTTTGAAACAAGATTTTTAACATCTTTTTGTAAAATTTCTTTGGCCGATTTGCAATCAACTCGAAGTAAAAATTCTTTGTTTACTAAATCATCTTGGAATTTAGTAATACATAGTACTATAGATAAAACTTCCTTTTTTACAGTACTATAATTTTTCTGGGTATTATTCCAGATACCAGAAGTAAACCTCACCAGTTGCTCGCAACTATTTGGTTCTATTTGCTGTTTTAGAATACCTCCGTATCCTATATCAGAAGCATCAGTTTCAACTATCATATATGCATCGGGATTGGGTATCCCTAAGCAAGGAAGATTTTGGACTAATCTCTTAATCTTCTTGACACTTTGGGTTTGTTCATCTCCCCACGGTATAGGATTCTTTCTAAGCCTAAGATACAAAGGCTCACAAGTTTGTCTAACTTTAGGAATAAAGTCAGCAACATAATTAAGACTTCCTAAGAATCTCTGAAGCTGGGTCTTATCCTTAATTTCATCATGAAATTTGGACGAGAATTCAATGGCTCTACAGATAGGTTTGTAGGTACCTTGATATAGGTCATGGCCTAAGAATCTAATAGAGGTTTGAAAGAGCTTAATTTTCTTAGCACTAATAACCAAACCATTATTTTGCACAACTTTAAAAAATGTGGAAAGATGCTTAAAATGAGAATCAATGTCTTCAGAAAATATTAACACATCATCAATATAAACAATTGACATATAAGAATAAGGATTGAAAATATTATTCATAATATTCTGAAATTCAGACGGGGCATTTTTTAACCCAAAAGGCATAACATTCCACTCATAATGACCAAAAGGTACATTGAATGCAGTTTTATAACGATCCTTTTCATTAATCTGAATTTGCCAAAATCCAGATTTCATATCGAACTTACTATAAAGGTTTGCTTTATAAGTTCGTTTAAGGAGATCCCTTTTATTAGGGATTGGATGCCGGATCCATTTAAGGACCGAATTCAAAGGCTTATAATTAATAACAAGCCTTGGTGCACCCCTTTCTTTTTCTGCGCTATTATTAACATAAAAGGCAGAACAACTCCAAGGAGAGTTAGAGGGTCTAATAATACCATTATCAAGTAAATGGTTAATCTCAGTTTTGCAAATTTCAACCATTTCATGGTTCATTTGAATAGGTCTAGCCTTAGTAGGTATGTTTTGTTCATTAAACCCATCAATGTAGGGTAATGCAACAGAATGCTTTTTTATATTCCAAAAGGCAGTAGGAAGATTTGAACAAACTTCATTTTCAAATTTCTTTTGAAGGGAATCTACCTTAGACATTATTCCCGGGGTTTTTTAAAGTTTGTTTAATTCTTTCTATAGTAATCTCTTCTTTTAAAAAAGAAATATGATTAGAAAGACAATTAATTTTAAATATAGTTTTTTCTTTTAAAAACCTACTCTCTGTAGGAGAAAGAGTTTGAACAAAAGGGAAAAACACCTCTTGACCGAGGATACAAGCATGAATGCCATCTATATCATTAGTAAAAGGTTTAAGTTGACTAATGAATGGCGTTCCTAGAATAATATCTTCATTGATATTTTCAGTGATTACAAAATCATTAGTAAAGCAAATATTGTTATTACAAATATGGGCTTTAGATAATTTGTAATCAATTTTCATTCTCTCACCAGTGGCCGAGTATAAACGAGTTGTACTCTTTTCAAGGTACTTAAGAGGAATAAGACCTTTCACTATACAGTTACGGTCGGCACCACTGTCAAATAAAGCAACCTTGTTGAGAACAAAATTTTTTGCAACAACAATTTTGACAGGAATATGTTCACTAATAGATTTAATAGTGGACACAGAAGGACCGGGATTAGTGGAAGGAGTATTATTAAGAAGACCTGGATCAACAGGTTGTTCTCCAGGGAAGTCAAATTCTTTTTCAGGAAAAGAGTCAGTCTTCTCAACAGTGTCTTGAAGGACTTGAGAAGTAAGGGATTCCATCTCGACTTTGTCAAGACGCGATTTCAACTGCCTAACTTCTTGTTTAAGAGAATTCATCTCTTGACGTAAGTCAGATATAGAGGGCTCAGCAGGTTTATCGAACCTATTGAACACTTGTTTCATACTAAAAGGTTCGATGGCCTTAGACGAAGAAGGTTTCTTTTGATCAGAACCCAGAATAATTTTCTTGAGCTCAATCAAATACTTGGCACGAGATTCATCGTCTTTGATATGATCAATAATATCAAAAAGGACTTCCTTGGAGTCCGATGTGATCATACTAAGAGTATTGGAAGGACATCCGCAAAAGACACCTTCACAAGATTCTTCGCAAGATTCTTCAGAATCTGACTGACTGTCATTAGTCTCATAAGCGACGTTGATATTTTCTTCATCACTGTATTCTTCAGAAGAGGAATTACTCGAATCAGACTCGCTTTCCTGAAGGATAGAAAAGAGTTTTTCTTTAGTATCCTCATCTGGTTGGCTCTATGACCAGACTTACCACAAGTCCAGCAGACATCTTCTTTATGGGAAGGTCTTGTCTTCCTAAATTTCTTTTTCTTAGGTTCATACGACCTATCTTTAGACTTGTTTTTCTTAGTCTTTCTAGATGATTTATAAGAGGACTTAGCCTTAGAATTCTTCTTAGCTTGCTTGGAAGGGGGATAGTCTATATTGCCATAACCAAAGTCTCTACAAAAACTGCCTAGTTCTGCTTTGGAGGTCAATCTATCTTTCTTAAGATGACTCTTAAGTTTTAGGTCAGTACATAGCTCTAGGGCTGTGGTATTAATAAGACTAATAATATCTCCATAGGTCATAAGTTCATAGGGTATCTTACCGCCACACCTATCTCTTATTTTTGATCTAACCTTTTCGGCAAATAAGGGGGGAAGACCGCTAATAAATCTGTCTTTCCAAAAATCACTATTGCAGTCAGGTCTAGTCATAATTTTGACCATAAACTGATCTTTATACCACCTAAAGTCACTTAGTCTAGGGCAACGAAGATTGTTAAGAATTTCAAGACTCCTATCTTGGAAGAGTTTAGGCTCTCCTACAAAGTGTTTGGCAATGTGGTAGAGCAGAGTGGCACAAGCATCCTCTCTGGTTTCAGATTCAGAAGTTTCCATATCACTAACTGTTTTAACAGTAGTAATAATGGTGGTTGCGTTGAGGATTTGAAGCTTAAGATCTTCGGTGACATAATTATCCCACCAATACCTAAGCATACCAGTAAAGCCAGCAGTGATCATGGCCGCTGCTTCTTTATCAGAAGAATTTCGCAGCTTGTAACTGGTAATACAAACGCCCATTTCGTGAAGGACACGATAGATTTGATGTTCGGCAAGACCATCAATATTCCATTCAACGATGCCTCTACCATCATGAGATGATTGAGACTGGAAACCATCTTCCTCATACTGAGTATCAGGAAAAGAGGGACGACTATAATAGTTTCTCCTATGGGGGTATCTATCGGAAAGTTTGAGAAGAGAGTTATCAGAAAGAGTTCTAACACTCTCAGCACTATTGGTGTTGTTCTCTTTAGTTGGTCGAGAACTGGACGCTTGATTAGAAGTTTCTTTTGCTTTTGAAGCATTAGAAACTTCTTTTACTTTACTTTCACTTGAAACATGAAAGTTGGCTAGCTTTTCGGTAATCTGTTCAACCAGTTTACCAGAGACAGAGATATTTTCGCTAAGTTTAGGAAACAATTCCCGGCGAAATTCAGGAGGCTTGAATATAGGATTAGGCTCTATCGTACTATTTGTACTAGGCCTGGGGATACTTAGACTAGGAGTTAGTCTAGGTTTTGCTTCTTCAATTTGAAGGGAAACAGAGTGCAACAATTTATTGGTGTAATTGTTTTGTTCTACAATTTTGTCTATGTCCGCATTAGAGGGTGTACTCGTAGGATTACTGCTTTTGAGTTTAAAAGGAGAAGCAGAAACAATGGTGTTGGAATGAGGAATTTTAATTCCTTCAAGAGGAGGAGTGACAGACTCAACAACCTTGTTGGTTTGAGTATACCACTTATTAACCAGAACTTGTAAAGACTCATTCTGGTCATCCAGTTTTCCAGTGATTTCGAACCACTTAAAATATTCAATATCACACTTCAAGCGCTTCATATCGGCAACCCATTGTTGCCCAAAAATCGCTTGCTGGCTCTTAGAATAGGTAGCAGTGTACCATTTGACCCTTAAAGCGTTTTTTGGGTCAAGCCAGAGTCTTTTTAAAGCAGCAAGATTAGGGGTATAATCTTCCTCAACTTTAATGACGTGAAGACCAGGGTCTGAATTTTGCCTTGGAGGCGCCATATCAGATTCTGTGGGACTAGAGGGTTCCTGAATAGGTTCTTGAAACTGAGATTTATAAAAAACTTTTGGGATATCTCCCGAAAAATCTACCCCATCAACTTGACTATTAATAACAGATTTATTAATAGCAGATCTAAAGGAGCAAGAACGAGTAAATACTTCTTCCCGGGGGTTTGAAGAAGTAGAACCTACGGTGAAACTTCTACGAGGTTGAGAGTTCAGAAATTTAAGGTCAACTGAACCATCGGAATTTTGGATGATTCGTTCTATTTGGCGATTCTCTGTATGAGAGGGAATGGGTTGAGTAATAGCTTCAAAGTGCCAATCAGTATTGGATAGAATGTCTTTCCACTGAAGAAGGCGAGGAACAAAGATGGTACTATGTTCATGGTTAGCTTCCATTAACATAGTCACACCTTTGGTACTCTCTATCCTTGCTTTCGGAGCAAGGGTAGTAGACATCAACCGATAATAAACGCGGTATATAACAGCTATTTCACGAGTTTCGGATTTGCTGTTCATATTAAGAGTTTTGATATTAAGCGTTAATGTATCTAACACATTAGGATCATTAATATCAACAGAGAAATTAGGATAACAATTGAAATAAACAGGGCCTCCTGCTAAATTACTTTCAAGTGCCCCTAACAAAGGATCATCAAAGTTAAGAAAACGTGCATCACGTAAAAGTGCACAAACAGGATGGCTGTATATGTATTTAACATGAGCAACTAAATACATATACTGTCCGGAGCTTATTACTTTTGCAAAAATTTAGTATAGTTATTTTGATGAAATCTCATAACTTGATTAAATTATTTCTAAGTATTAAATCTTTTATCTTGTTTCATATTTGATCTATTTTGTGTGAGGTACTTATTTCTCTCTAAGTGTGTGAGGTATCCGATTAATATCCGGAGTGTACGTTGGCAAGCCTGTCCTTGCGGTCCTTGTTAGCCATGGTAGGCGTTTATTGTGACCCTTAGGTGTTCCCGTAGCCAAGATAACTCTAGAGAGAGAAGAGGTAAAACCAAGAGAACGTTTAGATCATTATGAACCTAGATATTTAGATTTAGGACTTTTTTATAATTTGATCTTTGTTATTTGCTTTTATCTGAATATTATATACTTATGATTTTGCTTCTGTATTAGTTCCAGGACAGTAATTTTTCTTATATGAATCAAAATATTTTAAATTCTGTTAACTTATCTTCTAGATCTACTCAGATTGCCTTAACTGAGTCTAATTTGGATAACTGGAGTATCCCTGCTGAACCTTTTCATAAGATCTACCAGATAGGTCACTTTAATTTCATTAAAAAGCATAATATTAAAACGTGTGAATCAACTGTCGAATACAGCCAAAGGAACAATAGTCACCGCCCCTCCACGACCAAACTAAATTTTTTGGCAGTTTACGGCCATAAAATAGGAATTCCGCGCGAGTCCCAAATTTTCGTGTGCTATAGCCCACGCCTTCTGCCGTGGCCCCGGGCCTCGGACCCGGATCGTATAAAAAATTTTCTTGGACGTCGAATACCTTCAACGGAACGATAGTCACCGCCCCTCCATGACCAAACAAAATTTTTTGGCAGTTTACGGCCATAAAATTGGAAATCCGCGCGAGTCCCAAATTTTCGTGTGCAATAGCCTACGCCTTCTGCCGTGACCCCGGGCTTGGATCGTATATTAATTTTTCTTGGACGTCGAATACAGCCAATGGAATGATTGTCACCGACCTTCCATGACAAAACTTAATTTTTTGGTAGTTTACGGCCATAAAATTGGAAATCCGCTCGAGTCCCAAATTTTCGTGTGCTATAGCCCACGCCTTCTGCTGTGGCCCCGGGCCTCGGACCCGGATCGTATAAAAACTTTTCTTGGACATCGAATACCTTCAAAGGAACGATAGTCACCGCCCCTCCATGACCAAACTAAATTTTTTGGCAGTTTACGGCCATAAAATTTGAAATCCGCGCGAGTCCCAAATTTTCTTGTGCTATAGCTCACGCCTTCTGCCGTGGCCCCGGGCCCCAGACCCAGATCATATAAAAAATTTTCTTGGACGTCGAATACAGCCAATGGAATGATTGTCACCGCCCTTCCATGACCAAACTTAATTTTTTGGTAGTTTACGGCCATAAAATTGGAAATCCGCGCGAGTCCCAAATTTTCGTGTGGTATAGCCCACACCTTCTGCCGTGGCCCCGGGCCCTGGACCCGGATCATCTAAAATTTTTCTTGGACGTCGAATACAGCCAAAGGAACAATAGTCACCGCCCCTCCACGACCAAACTAAATTTTTTGGCAGTATACGGCCATAAAATAGGAATTCCGCGCGAGTCCCAAATTTTCGTGTGCTATAGCCCACGCCTTCTGCCGTGGCCCCGGGCCTCGGACCTGGATCGTATAAAAAATTTTCTTGGACGTCGAATACCTTCAAAGGAACGATAGTCACCACCCCTCCATGACCAAACAAAATTTTTTGGCAGTTTACGGCCATAAAATTGGAAATCCGCGCGAGTCCCAAATTTTCGTGTGCAATAGCCTACGCCTTCTGCCGTGACCCCGGGCTTGGATCGTATATTAATTTTTCTTGGACGTCGAATACAGCCAATGGAATGATTGTCACCGACCTTCCATGACAAAACTTAATTTTTTGGTAGTTTACGGCCATAAAATTGGAAATCCGCTCGAGTCCCAAATTTTCGTGTGCTATAGCCCACGCCTTCTGCTGTGGCCCCGGGCCTCGGACCCGGATCGTATAAAAACTTTTCTTGGACATCGAATACCTTCAAAGGAACGATAGTCACCGCCCCTCCATGACCAAACTAAATTTTTTGGCAGTTTACGGCCATAAAATTTGAAATCCGCGCGAGTCCCAAATTTTCTTGTGCTATAGCTCACGCCTTCTGCCGTGGCCCCGGGCCCCAGACCCAGATCATATAAAAAATTTTCTTGGACGTCGAATACAGCCAAAGGAACGATTGTCACCGCCCTTCCATGACCAAACTAAATGTTTTGGCAGTTTACGGCCATAAAATTGGAAATCCGCGCGAGTCCCAAATTTTCGTGGGCAATAGCCCACGCCTTCTACCGTGGCTCCGGGCCCAGGACCTGGATCGTATAAAAAATTTTCTTGGATGTCAAATACAGCCAAAGGAACGATAGTCACCGCCCCTCCATGACCAAACTAAATGTTTTGGTAGTTTACGGCTATAAAATTGAAAATCCGCGCGAGTCCCAAATTTTTCGTGTGCTATAGCCCACACCTTCTGCCGTGGCCCCAGGCCTCGGACCCGGATCGTGTAAAAAATTTTCTTGGACGTCGAATACCTTTAAAGGAACGATAGTCACCGCCCCTCCATGACCTAACTAAATTTTTTGGCAGTTTACGGCCATAAAATTGGAAATCCGCGCGAGTCCCAAATTTTCGTGTGCAATAGCCCACGCCTTCTGCCGTGGCCCCGGGCCCGGATCGTATAAAAAATTTTCTTGGACGTCGAATACAGCCAATGGAATGATTGTCACCGACCTTCCATGACCAAACTTAATTTTTTGGTAGTTTACGGCCATAAAATCGGAAATCCGCTCGAGTCCCAAATTTTCGTGTGCTATTGCCCACGCCTTCTGCTGTGGCCCCGGGCCCTGGACCCGGATCATCTAATATTTTTCTTGGACGTCGAATACAGCCAAAGGAACGATAGTCACCGCCCCTCCATGACCAAACTAAATGTTTTGGCAGTTTACGGCTATAAAATTGAAAATCCGCGCGAGTCCCAAATTTTCGTGTGCTATAGCCCACGCCTTCTGCCGTGGCCCCGGGCCTCGGACCCGGATCGTATAAAAAATTTTCTTGGATGTCGAATACCTTCGAAGGAACGATAGTCGCCTCCCCTCCATGACCAAACTAAATTTTTTGGCAGTTTACGGCCATAAAATTGGAAATCCGCGCGATTCCCAAATTTTCGTGTGCAATAGCCCACGCCTTCTGCCGTGGCCCCGGGCCCGGATCGTATAAAAAATTTTCTTGGACGTCGAATACAGCCAATGGAATGATTGTCACCGCCCTTCCATGACCAAATTTAATTTTTTGGTAGTTTACGGCCATAAAATTGGAAATCCGCGCGAGTCCCAAATTTTTGTGTGGTATAGCCCACACCTTCTGCCGTGGCCCCGGGCCCTGGACCCGGATCATCTAAAATTTTTCTTGGACGTCGAATACAGCCAAAGGAACAATAGTCACCGCCCCTCCACGACCAAACTAAATTTTTTGGCAGTTTACGGCCATAAAATAGGAATTCCGCGCGAGTCCCAAATTTTCGTGTGCTATAGCCCACGCCTTCTGCCGTGGCCCCGGGCCTCGGACCCGGATCGTATAAAAATTTTTCTTGGACGTCGAATACCTTCAAAGGAACGATAGTCACCGCCCCTCCATGACCAAACTAAATGTTTTGGCAGTTTACGGCTATAAAATTGAAAATCCGCGCGAGTCCCAAATTTTCGTATGCTATAGCCCACTCCTTCTGCCGTGGCCCCAGGCCTCGGACCCGGATCGTGTAAAAAATTTTCTTGGACGTCGAATACCTTCAAAGGAACGATAGTCACCGCCCCTCCATGACCTAACTAAATTTTTTGGCAGTTTACGGCCATAAAATTGGAAATCCGCGCGAGTCCCAAATTTTCGTGTGCAATAGCCCACGCCTTCTGCCATGGCCCCGGGCCTCGGATCCAGATCGTATAACAAAATTTTCTTGGACGTCGAATACAGCCAAAGGAACGATGGTCACCGCCCCTCCATGACCAAACTAAATGTTTTGGCAGTTTACGGCCATAAAATTGGAAATCCGCGCGAGTCCCAAATTTTCGTGTGCAATAGCCCACGCCTTCTGCCGTGGCCCTGGTCCCCAGACCCGGATCGTATAAAAAATTTTCTTGGATGTCGAATACAGCCAAAGGAACGATAGTCACCGCCCCTCCATGACAAAACTAAATGTTTTGGTAATTTACGGCCATAAAATTGGAAATCCGCGCGAGTCCCAAATTTTCGTGTGCAATAGCCCACGCCTTCTGCCGTGGCCCCGGTCCCCAGACCCGGATCGTATAAAAAATTTTCTTGGATGTCGAATACAGCCAAAGGAACGATAGTCACCGCCCCTCCATGACAAAACTAAATGTTTTGGCAATTTACGGCTATAAAATTGGAAATCCGCGCGAGTCCCAAATTTTCTGTAAATTTACTAAATTCTGAAAATTGGTATCAGAGCCAGGATGGCTGTATATGTATTTAACATGAGCAACTAAATACATATACTGTCCGGAGCTTATTACTTTTGCAAAAATTTAGTATAGTTATTTTGATGAAATCTCATAACTTGATTAAATTATTTCTAAGTATTAAATCTTTTATCTTGTTTCATATTTGATCTATTTTGTGTGAGGTACTTATTTCTCTCTAAGTGTGTGAGGTATCCGATTAATATCCGGAGTGTACGTTGGCAAGCCTGTCCTTGCGGTCCTTGTTAGCCATGGTAGGCGTTTATTGTGACCCTTAGGTGTTCCCGTAGCCAAGATAACTCTAGAGAGAGAAGAGGTAAAACCAAGAGAACGTTTAGATCATTATGAACCTAGATATTTAGATTTAGGACTTTTTTATAATTTGATCTTTGTTATTTGCTTTTATCTGAATATTATATACTTATGATTTTGCTTCTGTATTAGTTCCAGGACAGTAATTTTTCTTATATGAATCAAAATATTTTAAATTCTGTTAACTTATCTTCTAGATCTACTCAGATTGCCTTAACTGAGTCTAATTTGGATAACTGGAGTATCCCTGCTGAACCTTTTCATAAGATCTACCAGATAGGTCACTTTAATTTCATTAAAAAGCATAATATTAAAACGTGTGAATCAACTGTTGCTATTAATAACTCTTTAGAAGTTATAAAATTGTTACATGAGCATGATATAATTAGATATAAGTCTAGTTTTAATTATCTGCATATTGGTCTTGTGCAAGTTGCTGTTAAGCCTTTATTTAGAAAAGGACTTAATATTCCTGTTTGTGCACTTTTACGTGATGCACGTTTTCTTAACTTTGATGATTCTTTGTTAGGGGCACTTGAAAGTAATTTAGCAGGAGGCCCTGTTTATTTCAATTGTTATCCTAATTTCTCTGTTGATATTAATGATCCTAATGTGTTAGATACATTAACGCTTAATATCAAAACTCTTAATATGAACAGCAAATCCGAAACTCATGAAATAGCTGTTATATACCGCGTTTATTATCGGTTGATGTCTACTACCCTTGCTCCGAAAGCAAGGATAGAGAGTACCAAAGGTGTGACTATGTTAATGGAAGCTAACCATGAACATAGTACCATCTTTGTTCCTCGCCTTCTTCAGTGGAAAGACATTCTATCCAATACTGATTGGCACTTTGAAGCTATTACTCAACCCATTCCCTCTCATACAGAGAATCGCCAAATAGAACGAATCATCCAAAATTCCGATGGTTCAGTTGACCTTAAATTTCTGAACTCTCAACCTCGTAGAAGTTTCACCGTAGGTTCTACTTCTTCAAACCCCCGGGAAGAAGTATTTACTCGTTCTTGCTCCTTTAGATCTGCTATTAATAAATCTGTTATTAATAGTCAAGTTGATGGGGTAGATTTTTCGGGAGATATCCCAAAAGTTTTTTATAAATCTCAGTTTCAAGAACCTATTCAGGAACCCTCTAGTCCCACAGAATCTGATATGGCGCCTCCAAGGCAAAATTCAGACCCTGGTCTTCACGTCATTAAAGTTGAGGAAGATTATACCCCTAATCTTGCTGCTTTAAAAAGACTCTGGCTTGACCCAAAAAACGCTTTAAGGGTCAAATGGTACACTGCTACCTATTCTAAGAGCCAGCAAGCGATTTTTGGGCAATAATGGATTGCCGATATGAAGCGCTTGAAGTGTGATATTGAATATTTTAAGTGGTTCGAAATCACTGGAAAACTGGATGACCAGAATGAGTCTTTACAAGTTCTGGTTAATAAGTGGTATACTCAAACCAACAAGGTTGTTGAGTCTGTCACTCCTCCTCTTGAAGGAATTAAAATTCCTCATTCCAACACCATTGTTTCTGCTTCTCCTTTTAAACTCAAAAGCAGTAATCCTACGAGTACACCCTCTAATGCGGACATAGACAAAATTGTAGAACAAAACAATTACACCAATAAATTGTTGCACTCTGTTTCCCTTCAAATTGAAGAAGCAAAACCTAGACTAACTCCTAGTCTAAGTATCCCCAGGCCTAGTACAAATAGTACGATAGAGCCTAATCCTATATTCAAGCCTCCTGAATTTCGCCGGGAATTGTTTCCTAAACTTAGCGAAAATATCTCTGTCTCTGGTAAACTGGTTGAACAGATTACCGAAAAGCTAGCCAACTTTCATGTTTCAAGTGAAAGTAAAGTAAAAGAAGTTTCTAATGCTTCAAAAGCAAAAGAAACTTCTAATCAAGCGTCCAGTTCTCGACCAACTAAAGAGAACAACACCAATAGTGCTGAGAGTGTTAGAACTCTTTCTGATAACTCTCTTCTCAAACTTTCCGATAGATACCCCCATAGGAGAAACTATTATAGTCGTCCCTCTTTTCCTGATACTCAGTATGAGGAAGATGGTTTCCAGTCTCAATCATCTCATGATGGTAGAGGCATCGTTGAATGGAATATTGATGGTCTTGCCGAACATCAAATCTATCGTGTCCTTCACGAAATGGGCGTTTGTATTACCAGTTACAAGCTGCGAAATTCTTCTGATAAAGAAGCAGCGGCCATGATCACTGCTGGCTTTACTGGTATGCTTAGGTATTGGTGGGATAATTATGTCACCGAAGATCTTAAGCTTCAAATCCTCAACGCAACCACCATTATTACTACTGTTAAAACAGTTAGTGATATGGAAACTTCTGAATCTGAAACCAGAGAGGATGCTTGTGCCACTCTGCTCTACCACATTGCCAAACACTTTGTAGGAGAGCCTAAACTCTTCCAAGATAGGAGTCTTGAAATTCTTAACAATCTTCGTTGCCCTAGACTAAGTGACTTTAGGTGGTATAAAGATCAGTTTATGGTCAAAATTATGACTAGACCTGACTGCAATAGTGATTTTTGGAAAGACAGATTTATTAGCGGTCTTCCCCCCTTATTTGCCGAAAAGGTTAGACCAAAAATAAGAGATAGGTGTGGCGGTAAGATACCCTATGAACTTATGACCTATGGAGATATTATTAGTCTTATTAATACCACAGCCCTAGAGCTATGTACTGACCTAAAACTTAAGAGTCATCTTAAGAAAGATAGATTGACCTCCAAAGCAGAACTAGGCAGTTTTTGTAGAGACTTTGGTTATGGCAATATAGACTATCCCCCTTCCAAGCAAGCTAAGAAGAATTCTAAGGCTAAGTCCTCTTATAAATCATCTAGAAAGACTAAGAAAAACAAGTCTAAAGATAGGTCGTATGAACCTAAGAAAAAGAAATTTAGGAAGACAAGACCTTCCCATAAAGAAGATGTCTGCTGGACTTGTGGTAAGTCTGGTCATAGAGCCAACCAGTGTAAATCTTCTAAGAAGAAGAAGAAAATAAACCTTCTGGGACTAGATGAGGATACTAAAGAAAAACTCTTTTCTATCCTTCAGGAAAGCGAGTCTGATTCGAGTAATTCCTCTTCTGAAGAATACAGTGATGAAGAAAATATCAACGTCGCTTATGAGACTAATGACAGTCAGTCAGATTCTGAAGAATCTTGCGAAGAATCTTGTGAAGGTGTCTTTTGCGGATGTCCTTCCAATACTCTTAGTATGATCACATCGGACTCCAAGGAAGTCCTTTTTGATATTATTGATCATATCAAAGACGATGAATCTCGTGCCAAGTATTTGATTGAGCTCAAGAAAATTATTCTGGGTTCTGATCAAAAGAAACCTTCTTCGTCTAAGGCCATCGAACCTTTTAGTATGAAACAAGTGTTCAATAGGTTCGATAAACCTGCTGAGCCCTCTATATCTGACTTACGTCAAGAGATGAATTCTCTTAAACAAGAAGTTAGGCAGTTGAAATCGCGTCTTGACAAAGTCGTGATGGAATCCCTTACTTCTCAAGTCCTTCAGGACACTGTTGAGAAGACTGACTCTTTTCCTGAAAAAGAATTTGACTTCCCTGGAGAACAACCTGTTGATCCAGGTCTTCTTAATAATACTCCTTCCACTAATCCCGGTCCTTCTGTGTCCACTATTAAATCTATTAGTGAACATATTCCTGTCAAAATTGTTGTTGCAAAAAATTTTGTTCTCAACAAGGTTGCTTTATTTGACAGTGGTGCCGACCGTAACTGTATAGTGAAAGGTCTTATTCCTCTTAAGTACCTTGAAAAGAGTACAACTCGTTTATACTCGGCCACTGGTGAGAGAATGAAAATTGATTACAAATTATCTAAAGCCCATATTTGTAATAACAATATTTGCTTTACTAATGATTTTGTAATCACTGAAAATATCAATGAAGATATTATTCTAGGAACGCCATTCATTAGTCAACTTAAACCTTTTACTAATGATATAGATGGCATTCATGCTTGTATCCTCGGTCAAGAGGTGTTTTTCCCTTTTGTTCAAACTCTTTCTCCTACAGAGAGTAGGTTTTTAAAAGAAAAAACTATATTTAAAATTAATTGTCTTTCTAATCATATTTCTTTTTTAAAAGAAGAGATTACTATAGAAAGAATTAAACAAACTTTAAAAAACCCCGGGAATAATGTCTAAGGTAGATTCCCTTCAAAAGAAATTTGAAAATGAAGTTTGTTCAAATCTTCCTACTGCCTTTTGGAATATAAAAAAGCATTCTGTTGCATTACCCTACATTGATGGGTTTAATGAACAAAACATACCTACTAAGGCTAGACCTATTCAAATGAACCATGAAATGGTTGAAATTTGCAAAACTGAGATTAACCATTTACTTGATAATGGTATTATTAGACCCTCTAACTCTCCTTGGAGTTGTTCTGCCTTTTATGTTAATAATAGCGCAGAAAAAGAAAGGGGTGCACCAAGGCTTGTTATTAATTATAAGCCTTTGAATTCGGTCCTTAAATGGATCCGGCATCCAATCCCTAATAAAAGGGATCTCCTTAAACGAACTTATAAAGCAAACCTTTATAGTAAGTTCGATATGAAATCTGGATTTTGGCAAATTCAGATTAATGAAAAGGATCGTTATAAAACTGCATTCAATGTACCTTTTGGTCATTATGAGTGGAATGTTATGCCTTTTGGGTTAAAAAATGCCCCGTCTGAATTTCAGAATATTATGAATAATATTTTCAATCCTTATTCTTATATGTCAATTGTTTATATTGATGATGTGTTAATATTTTCTGAAGACATTGATTCTCATTTTAAGCATCTTTCCACATTTTTTAAAGTTGTGCAAAATAATGGTTTGGTTATTAGTGCTAAGAAAATTAAGCTCTTTCAAACCTCTATTAGATTCTTAGGCCATGACCTATATCAAGGTACCTACAAACCTATCTGTAGAGCCATTGAATTCTCGTCCAAATTTCCTGATGAAATTAAGGATAAGACCCAGCTTCAGAGATTCTTAGGAAGTCTTAATTATGTTGCTGACTTTATTCCTAAAGTTAGACAAACTTGTGAGCCTTTGTATCTTAGGCTTAGAAAGAATCCTATACCGTGGGGAGATGAACAAACCCAAAGTGTCAAGAAGATTAAGAGATTAGTCCAAAATCTTCCTTGCTTAGGGATACCCAATCCCGATGCATATATGATAGTTGAAACTGATGCTTCTGATATAGGATACGGAGGTATTCTAAAACAGCAAATAGAACCAAATAGTTGCGAGCAACTGGTGAGGTTTACTTCTGGTATCTGGAATAATACCCAGAAAAATTATAGTACTGTAAAAAAGGAAGTTTTATCTATAGTACTATGTATTACTAAATTCCAAGATGATTTAGTAAACAAAGAATTTTTACTTCGAGTTGATTGCAAATCGGCCAAAGAAATTTTACAAAAAGATGTTAAAAATCTTGTTTCAAAACAAATATTTGCTAGATGGCAAGCTCTACTATCTAGCTTTGATTTCAAAATTGATTTTATAAAAGGAGAAAATAATTCTCTTCCAGATTTTCTAACTCGAGAATTTCTTCAGGGCCATGAAGTCGTCAAAAACTAGCCCGTTCAAAAATGTCAAGTCTGAAAGGCAACTATCAACAGTTAGACCTTTCGTTCCTACTAGTTTGGCCCAAATAAAGCCCTCTTTTCCTCCTCTTCCTAGTCCGGCCCAGAGCCAAAATAAGTTTACCGTTTTAGGAGAACTCCCAAAACTTCCAGGCCCAAAGCCTGAATCTTCCTCTGGATCCACTTCTAAGGTCCAGAACAAATCTAGTTATGAAATGAAGACCCCAGAGTCTTTTGCCCAAGCAGTGGACCCTAAAGTCCAAATTCAAAAACCCTCTTCTCAGCCAACTGAGACTTTTGAATTCTTGACCATTAAGGTCTCTCCCATTTTAGCCCTCGATAAAGAGTTTGAATCTGGTCGAGTCCAAGACCTTATAAAGCCCTGCTATAATTCATCCAACTACATTGATAGTCCTGACCCCCTTCACACTCGCCTTTATTTTGAGGCTATCTTAGTCGATACAGACTCCATCGAAGTGGAACATGTTTACTCTGATAGAAACCCTGATTTCATCCTATATTCACAGTTTACAATCAAAAAGATTTTATCTCCTTTCGAATGGCATGTTGACCATCTTCTTACTCCCATACGTCTTAGTATGAACCATAAGCCCCAGACTTACAACTGGTATACATACCAACAAGCTTGGTATAATTTCATGTATCTTAGACCAGGTCATACTTGGTTTATTAAATACAGTCCTAAAGTTATCAAGGCCATCATCCCCAGATGGTTCTATGACTGGTGGAAGACTTTTGGAGGAAAATTAGAAAACCTCCCTCAACAATTCCTCAATAAATTCGAAAATTTCCAAATTTCACAAGAGATCACTACTCTCCCTTCTCACATTAAAATGTGTAAATTTTATATTCAAAAAAGAATTTCTTTTATTATCAGCTGGGATTTCAAAATCGCAGAATTCGATAGGATCAGGTACCTATCCAAAGAAATAAAGGTTAAAGGTTGGGTTCCAAAACCTAAGGTATCAACTCTTGATAAGGGAAAAATTGTAGTGGGGAAGACAACTCCACAATCCAAATCATCCAAGGCGGAAATGAAGAAGAAGCTTCAAAAGGCTCTTCAAGATATTGATAATCAGGATGAAGAAACCATTATGCAACTTCTTGAAGAAGTCTCCTCCTCTGCTGAATCCAGTAATGATGACATGTGTAATCCTAAAGGTATTGCTCAGGCTTATCTAGAAGGATTTTATGAATAATATTTACTTTTCCGAAGAGTCAAGTTAATATTTACTTTTCCGAAGAGTCAAGTTACTATTCGGTGGGAATGCCCACTTAGTGTCCTGTGAATACCCACTTTATCACTACCTTCCAAAAGAAGGAAAAACTGAGGGGTATGCGTCTAATTATTGTCCACTAAGGACAAGTCATAATTAGTGTCCGTAGGTTGGGTCCCATAAACGGTCCCCGGGTCATAAGGAATCTTATCCTTATCTTTTCACATGGGGTCATATCTCTTTCATAAAAGTAGAACCCCACAATACTGTCGGCAAAATCTAAGCCGTCCATTTGTATCTAGGAGATTAACTCTTTTGGTGTCAGAGGTCTATAAAAAGACTCTCGTCTTGTAATATGAGGCAGGTCGAATTTTCTAACAGGACACTAAGTGGGCATTCCCACCGAATAGTAACTTGACTCTTCGGAAAAGTAAATATTAACTTGACTCTTCGGAAAAGTAAATATTATTCATAAAATCCTTCTAGATAAGCCTGAGCAATACCTTTAGGATTACACATGTCATCATTACTGGATTCAGCAGAGGAGGAGACTTCTTCAAGAAGTTGCATAATGGTTTCTTCATCCTGATTATCAATATCTTGAAGAGCCTTTTGAAGCTTCTTCTTCATTTCATTTCCGCCTTGGATGATTTGGATTGTGGAGTTGTCTTCCCCACTACAATTTTTCCCTTATCAAGAGTTGATACCTTAGGTTTTGGAACCCAACCTTTAACCTTTATTTCTTTGGATAGGTACCTGATCCTATCGAATTCTGCGATTTTGAAATCCCAGCTGATAATAAAAGAAATTCTTTTTTGAATATAAAATTTACACATTTTAATGTGAGAAGGGAGAGTAGTGATCTCTTGTGAAATTTGGAAATTTTCGAATTTATTGAGGAATTGTTGTGGGAGGTTTTCTAATTTTCCTCCAAAAGTCTTCCACCAGTCATAGAACCATCTGGGGATGATGGCCTTGATAACTTCAGGACTGTATTTAATAAACCAAGTATGACCTGGTCTAAGATACATGAAATTATACCAAGCTTGTTGGTATGTATACCAGTTGTAAGTCTGGGGCTTATGGTTCATACTAAGACGTATGGGAGTAAGAAGATGGTCAACATGCCATTCGAAAGGAGATAAAATCTTTTTGATTGTAAACTGTGAATATAGGATGAAATCAGGGTTTCTATCAGAGTAAACATGTTCCACTTCGATGGAGTCTGTATCGACTAAGATAGCCTCAAAATAAAGGCGAGTGTGAAGGGGGTCAGGACTATCAATGTAGTTGGATGAATTATAGCAGGGCTTTATAAGGTCTTGGACTCGACCAGATTCAAACTCTTTATCGAGGGCTAAAATGGGAGAGACCTTAATGGTCAAGAATTCAAAAGTCTCAGTTGGCTGAGAAGAGGGTTTTTGAATTTGGACTTTAGGGTCCACTGCTTGGGCAAAAGACTCTGGGGTCTTCATTTCATAACTAGATTTGTTCTGGACCTTAGAAGTGGATCCAGAGGAAGATTCAGGCTTTGGGCCTGGAAGTTTTGGGAGTTCTCCTAAAACGGTAAACTTATTTTGGCTCTGGGCCGGACTAGGAAGAGGAGGAAAAGAGGGCTTTATTTGGGCCAAACTAGTAGGAACGAAAGGTCTAACTGTTGATAGTTGCCTTTCAGACTTGACGTTTTTGAACGGGCTAGTTTTTGACGACTTCATGGCCCTGAAGAAATTCTCGAGTTAGAAAATCTGGAAGAGAATTATTTTCTCCTTTTATAAAATCAATTTTGAAATCAAAGCTAGATAGTAGAGCTTGCCATCTAGCAAATATTTGTTTTGAAACAAGATTTTTAACATCTTTTTGTAAAATTTCTTTGGCCGATTTGCAATCAACTCGAAGTAAAAATTCTTTGTTTACTAAATCATCTTGGAATTTAGTAATACATAGTACTATAGATAAAACTTCCTTTTTTACAGTACTATAATTTTTCTGGGTATTATTCCAGATACCAGAAGTAAACCTCACCAGTTGCTCGCAACTATTTGGTTCTATTTGCTGTTTTAGAATACCTCCGTATCCTATATCAGAAGCATCAGTTTCAACTATCATATATGCATCGGGATTGGGTATCCCTAAGCAAGGAAGATTTTGGACTAATCTCTTAATCTTCTTGACACTTTGGGTTTGTTCATCTCCCCACGGTATAGGATTCTTTCTAAGCCTAAGATACAAAGGCTCACAAGTTTGTCTAACTTTAGGAATAAAGTCAGCAACATAATTAAGACTTCCTAAGAATCTCTGAAGCTGGGTCTTATCCTTAATTTCATCAGGAAATTTGGACGAGAATTCAATGGCTCTACAGATAGGTTTGTAGGTACCTTGATATAGGTCATGGCCTAAGAATCTAATAGAGGTTTGAAAGAGCTTAATTTTCTTAGCACTAATAACCAAACCATTATTTTGCACAACTTTAAAAAATGTGGAAAGATGCTTAAAATGAGAATCAATGTCTTCAGAAAATATTAACACATCATCAATATAAACAATTGACATATAAGAATAAGGATTGAAAATATTATTCATAATATTCTGAAATTCAGACGGGGCATTTTTTAACCCAAAAGGCATAACATTCCACTCATAATGACCAAAAGGTACATTGAATGCAGTTTTATAACGATCCTTTTCATTAATCTGAATTTGCCAAAATCCAGATTTCATATCGAACTTACTATAAAGGTTTGCTTTATAAGTTCGTTTAAGGAGATCCCTTTTATTAGGGATTGGATGCCGGATCCATTTAAGGACCGAATTCAAAGGCTTATAATTAATAACAAGCCTTGGTGCACCCCTTTCTTTTTCTGCGCTATTATTAACATAAAAGGCAGAACAACTCCAAGGAGAGTTAGAGGGTCTAATAATACCATTATCAAGTAAATGGTTAATCTCAGTTTTGCAAATTTCAACCATTTCATGGTTCATTTGAATAGGTCTAGCCTTAGTAGGTATGTTTTGTTCATTAAACCCATCAATGTAGGGTAATGCAACAGAATGCTTTTTTATATTCCAAAAGGCAGTAGGAAGATTTGAACAAACTTCATTTTCAAATTTCTTTTGAAGGGAATCTACCTTAGACATTATTCCCGGGGTTTTTAAAGTTTGTTTAATTCTTTCTATAGTAATCTCTTCTTTTAAAAAAGAAATATGATTAGAAAGACAATTAATTTTAAATATAGTTTTTTCTTTTAAAAACCTACTCTCTGTAGGAGAAAGAGTTTGAACAAAAGGGAAAAACACCTCTTGACCGAGGATACAAGCATGAATGCCATCTATATCATTAGTAAAAGGTTTAAGTTGACTAATGAATGGCGTTCCTAGAATAATATCTTCATTGATATTTTCAGTGATTACAAAATCATTAGTAAAGCAAATATTGTTATTACAAATATGGGCTTTAGATAATTTGTAATCAATTTTCATTCTCTCACCAGTGGCCGAGTATAAACGAGTTGTACTCTTTTCAAGGTACTTAAGAGGAATAAGACCTTTCACTATACAGTTACGGTCGGCACCACTGTCAAATAAAGCAACCTTGTTGAGAACAAAATTTTTTGCAACAACAATTTTGACAGGAATATGTTCACTAATAGATTTAATAGTGGACACAGAAGGACCGGGATTAGTGGAAGGAGTATTATTAAGAAGACCTGGATCAACAGGTTGTTCTCCAGGGAAGTCAAATTCTTTTTCAGGAAAAGAGTCAGTCTTCTCAACAGTGTCCTGAAGGACTTGAGAAGTAAGGGATTCCATCTCGACTTTGTCAAGACGCGATTTCAACTGCCTAACTTCTTGTTTAAGAGAATTCATCTCTTGACGTAAGTCAGATATAGAGGGCTCAGCAGGTTTATCGAACCTATTGAACACTTGTTTCATACTAAAAGGTTCGATGGCCTTAGACGAAGAAGGTTTCTTTTGATCAGAACCCAGAATAATTTTCTTGAGCTCAATCAAATACTTGGCACGAGATTCATCGTCTTTGATATGATCAATAATATCAAAAAGGACTTCCTTGGAGTCCGATGTGATCATACTAAGAGTATTGGAAGGACATCCGCAAAAGACACCTTCACAAGATTCTTCGCAAGATTCTTCAGAATCTGACTGACTGTCATTAGTCTCATAAGCGACGTTGATATTTTCTTCATCACTGTATTCTTCAGAAGAGGAATTACTCGAATCAGACTCGCTTTCCTGAAGGATAGAAAAGAGTTTTTCTTTAGTATCCTCATCTAGTCCCAGAAGGTTTATTTTCTTCTTCTTCTTAGAAGATTTACACTGGTTGGCTCTATGACCAGACTTACCACAAGTCCAGCAGACATCTTCTTTATGGGAAGGTCTTGTCTTCCTAAATTTCTTTTTCTTAGGTTCATACGACCTATCTTTAGACTTGTTTTTCTTAGTCTTTCTAGATGATTTATAAGAGGACTTAGCCTTAGAATTCTTCTTAGCTTGCTTGGAAGGGGGATAGTCTATATTGCCATAACCAAAGTCTCTACAAAAACTGCCTAGTTCTGCTTTGGAGGTCAATCTATCTTTCTTAAGATGACTCTTAAGTTTTAGGTCAGTACATAGCTCTAGGGCTGTGGTATTAATAAGACTAATAATATCTCCATAGGTCATAAGTTCATAGGGTATCTTACCGCCACACCTATCTCTTATTTTTGGTCTAACCTTTTCGGCAAATAAGGGGGGAAGACCGCTAATAAATCTGTCTTTCCAAAAATCACTATTGCAGTCAGGTCTAGTCATAATTTTGACCATAAACTGATCTTTATACCACCTAAAGTCACTTAGTCTAGGGCAACGAAGATTGTTAAGAATTTCAAGACTCCTATCTTGGAAGAGTTTAGGCTCTCCTACAAAGTGTTTGGCAATGTGGTAGAGCAGAGTGGCACAAGCATCCTCTCTGGTTTCAGATTCAGAAGTTTCCATATCACTAACTGTTTTAACAGTAGTAATAATGGTGGTTGCGTTGAGGATTTGAAGCTTAAGATCTTCGGTGACATAATTATCCCACCAATACCTAAGCATACCAGTAAAGCCAGCAGTGATCATGGCCGCTGCTTCTTTATCAGAAGAATTTCGCAGCTTGTAACTGGTAATACAAACGCCCATTTCGTGAAGGACACGATAGATTTGATGTTCGGCAAGACCATCAATATTCCATTCAACGATGCCTCTACCATCATGAGATGATTGAGACTGGAAACCATCTTCCTCATACTGAGTATCAGGAAAAGAGGGACGACTATAATAGTTTCTCCTATGGGGGTATCTATCGGAAAGTTTGAGAAGAGAGTTATCAGAAAGAGTTCTAACACTCTCAGCACTATTGGTGTTGTTCTCTTTAGTTGGTCGAGAACTGGACGCTTGATTAGAAGTTTCTTTTGCTTTTGAAGCATTAGAAACTTCTTTTACTTTACTTTCACTTGAAACATGAAAGTTGGCTAGCTTTTCGGTAATCTGTTCAACCAGTTTACCAGAGACAGAGATATTTTCGCTAAGTTTAGGAAACAATTCCCGGCGAAATTCAGGAGGCTTGAATATAGGATTAGGCTCTATCGTACTATTTGTACTAGGCCTGGGGATACTTAGACTAGGAGTTAGTCTAGGTTTTGCTTCTTCAATTTGAAGGGAAACAGAGTGCAACAATTTATTGGTGTAATTGTTTTGTTCTACAATTTTGTCTATGTCCGCATTAGAGGGTGTACTCGTAGGATTACTGCTTTTGAGTTTAAAAGGAGAAGCAGAAACAATGGTGTTGGAATGAGGAATTTTAATTCCTTCAAGAGGAGGAGTGACAGACTCAACAACCTTGTTGGTTTGAGTATACCACTTATTAACCAGAACTTGTAAAGACTCATTCTGGTCATCCAGTTTTCCAGTGATTTCGAACCACTTAAAATATTCAATATCACACTTCAAGCGCTTCATATCGGCAATCCATTGTTGCCCAAAAATCGCTTGCTGGCTCTTAGAATAGGTAGCAGTGTACCATTTGACCCTTAAAGCGTTTTTTGGGTCAAGCCAGAGTCTTTTTAAAGCAGCAAGATTAGGGGTATAATCTTCCTCAACTTTAATGACGTGAAGACCAGGGTCTGAATTTTGCCTTGGAGGCGCCATATCAGATTCTGTGGGACTAGAGGGTTCCTGAATAGGTTCTTGAAACTGAGATTTATAAAAAACTTTTGGGATATCTCCCGAAAAATCTACCCCATCAACTTGACTATTAATAACAGATTTATTAATAGCAGATCTAAAGGAGCAAGAACGAGTAAATACTTCTTCCCGGGGGTTTGAAGAAGTAGAACCTACGGTGAAACTTCTACGAGGTTGAGAGTTCAGAAATTTAAGGTCAACTGAACCATCGGAATTTTGGATGATTCGTTCTATTTGGCGATTCTCTGTATGAGAGGGAATGTGTTGAGTAATAGCTTCAAAGTGCCAATCAGTATTGGATAGAATGTCTTTCCACTGAAGAAGGCGAGGAACAAAGATGGTACTATGTTCATGGTTAGCTTCCATTAACATAGTCACACCTTTGGTACTCTCTATCCTTGCTTTCGGAGCAAGGGTAGTAGACATCAACCGATAATAAACGCGGTATATAACAGCTATTTCACGAGTTTCGGATTTGCTGTTCATATTAAGAGTTTTGATATTAAGCGTTAATGTATCTAACACATTAGGATCATTAATATCAACAGAGAAATTAGGATAACAATTGAAATAAACAGGGCCTCCTGCTAAATTACTTTCAAGTGCCCCTAACAAAGAATCATCAAAGTTAAGAAAACGTGCATCACGTAAAAGTGCACAAACAGGAATATTAAGTCCTTTTCTAAATAAAGGCTTAACAGCAACTTGCACAAGACCAATATGCAGATAATTAAAACTAGACTTATATCTAATTATATCATGCTCATGTAACAATTTTATAACTTCTAAAGAGTTATTAATAGCAACAGTTGATTCACACGTTTTAATATTATGCTTTTTAATGAAATTAAAGTGACCTATCTGGTAGATCTTATGTAAATTGGTATCAGAGCCAGGATGGCTGTATATGTATTTAACATGAGCAACTAAATACATATACTGTCCGGAGCTTATTACTTTTGCAAAAATTTAGTATAGTTATTTTGATGAAATCTCATAACTTGATTAAATTATTTCTAAGTATTAAATCTTTTATCTTGTTTCATATTTGATCTATTTTGTGTGAGGTACTTATTTCTCTCTAAGTGTGTGAGGTATCCGATTAATATCCGGAGTGTACGTTGGCAAGCCTGTCCTTGCGGTCCTTGTTAGCCATGGTAGGCGTTTATTGTGACCCTTAGGTGTTCCCGTAGCCAAGATAACTCTAGAGAGAGAAGAGGTAAAACCAAGAGAACGTTTAGATCATTATGAACCTAGATATTTAGATTTAGGACTTTTTTATAATTTGATCTTTGTTATTTGCTTTTATCTGAATATTATATACTTATGATTTTGCTTCTGTATTAGTTCCAGGACAGTAATTTTTCTTATATGAATCAAAATATTTTTTATAACTCGTGAAATAGCTGTTATATACCGCGTTTATTATCGGTTGATGTCTACTACCCTTGCTCCGAAAGCAAGGATAGAGAGTACCAAAGGTGTGACTATGTTAATGGAAGCTAACCATGAACATAGTACCATCTTTGTTCCTCGCCTTCTTCAGTGGAAAGACATTCTATCCAATACTGATTGGCACTTTGAAGCTATTACTCAACCCATTTCCTCTCATACAGAGAATCGCCAAATAGAACGAATCATCCAAAATTCCGATGGTTCAGTTGACCTTAAATTTCTGAACTCTCAACCTCGTAGAAGTTTCACCGTAGGTTCTACTTCTTCAAACCCCCGGGAAGAAGTATTTACTCGTTCTTGCTCCTTTAGATCTGCTATTAATAAATCTGTTATTAATAGTCAAGTTGATGGGGTAGATTTTTCGGGAGATATCCCAAAAGTTTTTTATAAATCTCAGTTTCAAGAACCTATTCAGGAACCCTCTAGTCCCACAGAATCTGATATGGCGCCTCCAAGGCAAAATTCAGACCCTGGTCTTCACGTCATTAAAGTTGAGGAAGATTATACCCCTAATCTTGCTGCTTTAAAAAGACTCTGGCTTGACCCAAAAAACGCTTTAAGGGTCAAATGGTACACTGCTACCTATTCTAAGAGCCAGCAAGCGATTTTTGGGCAACAATGGATTGCCGATATGAAGCGCTTGAAGTGTGATATTGAATATTTTAAGTGGTTCGAAATCACTGGAAAACTGGATGACCAGAATGAGTCTTTACAAGTTCTGGTTAATAAGTGGTATACTCAAACCAACAAGGTTGTTGAGTCTGTCACTCCTCCTCTTGAAGGAATTAAAATTCCTCATTCCAACACCATTGTTTCTGCTTCTCCTTTTAAACTCAAAAGCAGTAATCCTACGAGTACACCCTCTAATGCGGACATAGACAAAATTGTAGAACAAAACAATTACACCAATAAATTGTTGCACTCTGTTTCCCTTCAAATTGAAGAAGCAAAACCTAGACTAACTCCTAGTCTAAGTATCCCCAGGCCTAGTACAAATAGTACGATAGAGCCTAATCCTATATTCAAGCCTCCTGAATTTCGCCGGGAATTGTTTCCTAAACTTAGCGAAAATATCTCTGTCTCTGGTAAACTGGTTGAACAGATTACCGAAAAGCTAGCCAACTTTCATGTTTCAAGTGAAAGTAAAGTAAAAGAAGTTTCTAATGCTTCAAAAGCAAAAGAAACTTCTAATCAAGCGTCCAGTTCTCGACCAACTAAAGAGAACAACACCAATAGTGCTGAGAGTGTTAGAACTCTTTCTGATAACTCTCTTCTCAAACTTTCCGATAGATACCCCCATAGGAGAAACTATTATAGTCGTCCCTCTTTTCCTGATACTCAGTATGAGGAAGATGGTTTCCAGTCTCAATCATCTCATGATGGTAGAGGCATCGTTGAATGGAATATTGATGGTCTTGCCGAACATCAAATCTATCGTGTCCTTCACGAAATGGGCGTTTGTATTACCAGTTACAAGCTGCGAAATTCTTCTGATAAAGAAGCAGCGGCCATGATCACTGCTGGCTTTACTGGTATGCTTAGGTATTGGTGGGATAATTATGTCACCGAAGATCTTAAGCTTCAAATCCTCAACGCAACCACCATTATTACTACTGTTAAAACAGTTAGTGATATGGAAACTTCTGAATCTGAAACCAGAGAGGATGCTTGTGCCACTCTGCTCTACCACATTGCCAAACACTTTGTAGGAGAGCCTAAACTCTTCCAAGATAGGAGTCTTGAAATTCTTAACAATCTTCGTTGCCATAGACTAAGTGACTTTAGGTGGTATAAAGATCAGTTTATGGTCAAAATTATGACTAGACCTGACTGCAATAGTGATTTTTGGAAAGACAGATTTATTAGCGGTCTTCCCCCCTTATTTGCCGAAAAGGTTAGATCAAAAATAAGAGATAGGTGTGGCGGTAAGATACCCTATGAACTTATGACCTATGGAGATATTATTAGTCTTATTAATACCACAGCCCTAGAGCTATGTACTGACCTAAAACTTAAGAGTCATCTTAAGAAAGATAGATTGACCTCCAAAGCAGAACTAGGCAGTTTTTGTAGAGACTTTGGTTATGGCAATATAGACTATCCCCCTTCCAAGCAAGCTAAGAAGAATTCTAAGGCTAAGTCCTCTTATAAATCATCTAGAAAGACTAAGAAAAACAAGTCTAAAGATAGGTCGTATGAACCTAAGAAAAAGAAATTTAGGAAGACAAGACCTTCCCATAAAGAAGATGTCTGCTGGACTTGTGGTAAGTCTGGTCATAGAGCCAACCAGTGTAAATCTTCTAAGAAGAAGAAGAAAATAAACCTTCTGGGACTAGATGAGGATACTAAAGAAAAACTCTTTTCTATCCTTCAGGAAAGCGAGTCTGATTCGAGTAATTCCTCTTCTGAAGAATACAGTGATGAAGAAAATATCAACGTCGCTTATGAGACTAATGACAGTCAGTCAGATTCTGAAGAATCTTGCGAAGAATCTTGTGAAGGTGTCTTTTGCGGATGTCCTTCCAATACTCTTAGTATGATCACATCGGACTCCAAGGAAGTCCTTTTTGATATTATTGATCATATCAAAGACGATGAATCTCGTGCCAAGTATTTGATTGAGCTCAAGAAAATTATTCTGGGTTCTGATCAAAAGAAACCTTCTTCGTCTAAGGCCATCGAACATTTTAGTATGAAACAAGTGTTCAATAGGTTCGATAAACCTGCTGAGCCCTCTATATCTGACTTACGTCAAGAGATGAATTCTCTTAAACAAGAAGTTAGGCAGTTGAAATCGCGTCTTGACAAAGTCGAGATGGAATCCCTTACTTCTCAAGTCCTTCAGGACACTGTTGAGAAGACTGACTCTTTTCCTGAAAAAGAATTTGACTTCCCTGGAGAACAACCTGTTGATCCAGGTCTTCTTAATAATACTCCTTCCACTAATCCCGGTCCTTCTGTGTCCACTATTAAATCTATTAGTGAACATATTCCTGTCAAAATTGTTGTTGCAAAAAATTTTGTTCTCAACAAGGTTGCTTTATTTGACAGTGGTGCCGACCGTAACTGTATAGTGAAAGGTCTTATTCCTCTTAAGTACCTTGAAAAGAGTACAACTCGTTTATACTCGGCCACTGGTGAGAGAATGAAAATTGATTACAAATTATCTAAAGCCCATATTTGTAATAACAATATTTGCTTTACTAATGATTTTGTAATCACTGAAAATATCAATGAAGATATTATTCTAGGAACGCCATTCATTAGTCAACTTAAACCTTTTACTAATGATATAGATGGCATTCATGCTTGTATCCTCGGTCAAGAGGTGTTTTTCCCTTTTGTTCAAACTCTTTCTCCTACAGAGAGTAGGTTTTTAAAAGAAAAAACTATATTTAAAATTAATTGTCTTTCTAATCATATTTCTTTTTTAAAAGAAGAGATTACTATAGAAAGAATTAAACAAACTTTAAAAACCCCGGGAATAATGTCTAAGGTAGATTCCCGTCCATTTGTATCTAGGAGATTAACTCTTTTGGTGTCAGAGGTCTATAAAAAGACTCTCGTCTTGTAATATGAGGGAGGTCGAATTTTCTGACTTAGAAAATTTTAGGCACTATCTCTCTTGAAGAATCTCTTCGTCTCTCTTCTTGTAATCATCCCTTCCTATTGTAATATCCCCTTGTTCATGGAATAAAAAGTAAGTCTTTCATTTTCTGTTTTACTGTTTTACTGTTTTAATTTTTTTTAATTTAATTTCTCCGGTCCTGTAAATTGGTATCAAAGCCAATTTACAGGACCGGAGAAATTAAATTAAAAAAAATTAAAACAGTAAAACAGAAAATGAAAGACTTACTTTTTATTCCATGAACAAGGGGATATTACAATAGGAAGGGATGATTACAAGAAGAGAGACGAAGAGATTCTTCAAGAGAGATAGTGCCTAAAATTTTCTAAGTCAGAAAATTCGACCTCCCTCATATTACAAGACGAGAGTCTTTTTATAGACCTCTGACACCAAAAGAGTTAATCTCCTAGATACAAATGGACGGCTTAGATTTTGCCGACAGTATTGTGGGGTTCTACTTTTATGAAAGAGATATGACCCCATGTGAAAAGATAAGGATAAGATTCCTTATGACCCGGGGACCGTTTATGGGACCCAACCTACGGACACTAATTATGACTTGTCCTTAGTGGACAATAATTAGACGCATACCCCTCAGTTTTTCCTTCTTTTGGAAGGTAGTGATAAAGTGGGTATTCACAGGACACTAAGTGGGCATTCCCACCGAATAGTAACTTGACTCTTCGGAAAAGTAAATATTAACTTGACTCTTCGGAAAAGTAAATATTATTCATAAAATCCTTCTAGATAAGCCTGAGCAATACCTTTAGGATTACACATGTCATCATTACTGGATTCAGCAGAGGAGGAGACTTCTTCAAGAAGTTGCATAATGGTTTCTTCATCCTGATTATCAATATCTTGAAGAGCCTTTTGAAGCTTCTTCTTCATTTCATTTCCGCCTTGGATGATTTGGATTGTGGAGTTGTCTTCCCCACTACAATTTTTCCCTTATCAAGAGTTGATACCTTAGGTTTTGGAACCCAACCTTTAACCTTTATTTCTTTGGATAGGTACCTGATCCTATCGAATTCTGCGATTTTGAAATCCCAGCTGATAATAAAAGAAATTCTTTTTTGAATATAAAATTTACACATTTTAATGTGAGAAGGGAGAGTAGTGATCTCTTGTGAAATTTGGAAATTTTCGAATTTATTGAGGAATTGTTGTGGGAGGTTTTCTAATTTTCCTCCAAAAGTCTTCCACCAGTCATAGAACCATCTGGGGATGATGGCCTTGATAACTTCAGGACTGTATTTAATAAACCAAGTATGACCTGGTCTAAGATACATGAAATTATACCAAGCTTGTTGGTATGTATACCAGTTGTAAGTCTGGGGCTTATGGTTCATACTAAGACGTATGGGAGTAAGAAGATGGTCAACATGCCATTCGAAAGGAGATAAAATCTTTTTGATTGTAAACTGTGAATATAGGATGAAATCAGGGTTTCTATCAGAGTAAACATGTTCCACTTCGATGGAGTCTGTATCGACTAAGATAGCCTCAAAATAAAGGCGAGTGTGAAGGGGGTCAGGACTATCAATGTAGTTGGATGAATTATAGCAGGGCTTTATAAGGTCTTGGACTCGACCAGATTCAAACTCTTTATCGAGGGCTAAAATGGGAGAGACCTTAATGGTCAAGAATTCAAAAGTCTCAGTTGGCTGAGAAGAGGGTTTTTGAATTTGGACTTTAGGGTCCACTGCTTGGGCAAAAGACTCTGGGGTCTTCATTTCATAACTAGATTTGTTCTGGACCTTAGAAGTGGATCCAGAGGAAGATTCAGGCTTTGGGCCTGGAAGTTTTGGGAGTTCTCCTAAAACGGTAAACTTATTTTGGCTCTGGGCCGGACTAGGAAGAGGAGGAAAAGAGGGCTTTATTTGGGCCAAACTAGTAGGAACGAAAGGTCTAACTGTTGATAGTTGCCTTTCAGACTTGACGTTTTTGAACGGGCTAGTTTTTGACGACTTCATGGCCCTGAAGAAATTCTCGAGTTAGAAAATCTGGAAGAGAATTATTTTCTCCTTTTATAAAATCAATTTTGAAATCAAAGCTAGATAGTAGAGCTTGCCATCTAGCAAATATTTGTTTTGAAACAAGATTTTTAACATCTTTTTGTAAAATTTCTTTGGCCGATTTGCAATCAACTCGAAGTAAAAATTCTTTGTTTACTAAATCATCTTGGAATTTAGTAATACATAGTACTATAGATAAAACTTCCTTTTTTACAGTACTATAATTTTTCTGGGTATTATTCCAGATACCAGAAGTAAACCTCACCAGTTGCTCGCAACTATTTGGTTCTATTTGCTGTTTTAGAATACCTCCGTATCCTATATCAGAAGCATCAGTTTCAACTATCATATATGCATCGGGATTGGGTATCCCTAAGCAAGGAAGATTTTGGACTAATCTCTTAATCTTCTTGACACTTTGGGTTTGTTCATCTCCCCACGGTATAGGATTCTTTCTAAGCCTAAGATACAAAGGCTCACAAGTTTGTCTAACTTTAGGAATAAAGTCAGCAACATAATTAAGACTTCCTAAGAATCTCTGAAGCTGGGTCTTATCCTTAATTTCATCAGGAAATTTGGACGAGAATTCAATGGCTCTACAGATAGGTTTGTAGGTACCTTGATATAGGTCATGGCCTAAGAATCTAATAGAGGTTTGAAAGAGCTTAATTTTCTTAGCACTAATAACCAAACCATTATTTTGCACAACTTTAAAAAATGTGGAAAGATGCTTAAAATGAGAATCAATGTCTTCAGAAAATATTAACACATCATCAATATAAACAATTGACATATAAGAATAAGGATTGAAAATATTATTCATAATATTCTGAAATTCAGACGGGGCATTTTTTAACCCAAAAGGCATAACATTCCACTCATAATGACCAAAAGGTACATTGAATGCAGTTTTACAACGATCCTTTTCATTAATCTGAATTTGCCAAAATCCAGATTTCATATCGAACTTACTATAAAGGTTTGCTTTATAAGTTCGTTTAAGGAGATCCCTTTTATTAGGGATTGGATGCCGGATCCATTTAAGGACCGAATTCAAAGGCTTATAATTAATAACAAGCCTTGGTGCACCCCTTTCTTTTTCTGCGCTATTATTAACATAAAAGGCAGAACAACTCCAAGGAGAGTTAGAGGGTCTAATAATACCATTATCAAGTAAATGGTTAATCTCAGTTTTGCAAATTTCAACCATTTCATGGTTCATTTGAATAGGTCTAGCCTTAGTAGGTATGTTTTGTTCATTAAACCCATCAATGTAGGGTAATGCAACAGAATGCTTTTTTATATTCCAAAAGGCAGTAGGAAGATTTGAACAAACTTCATTTTCAAATTTCTTTTGAAGGGAATCTACCTTAGACATTATTCCCGGGGTTTTTAAAGTTTGATTAATTCTTTCTATAGTAATCTCTTCTTTTAAAAAAGAAATATGATTAGAAAGACAATTAATTTTAAATATAGTTTTTTCTTTTAAAAACCTACTCTCTGTAGGAGAAAGAGTTTGAACAAAAGGGAAAAACACCTCTTGACCGAGGATACAAGCATGAATGCCATCTATATCATTAGTAAAAGGTTTAAGTTGACTAATGAATGGCGTTCCTAGAATAATATCTTCATTGATATTTTCAGTGATTACAAAATCATTAGTAAAGCAAATATTGTTATTACAAATATGGGCTTTAGATAATTTGTAATCAATTTTCATTCTCTCACCAGTGGCCGAGTATAAACGAGTTGTACTCTTTTCAAGGTACTTAAGAGGAATAAGACCTTTCACTATACAGTTACGGTCGGCACCACTGTCAAATAAAGCAACCTTGTTGAGAACAAAATTTTTTGCAACAACAATTTTGACAGGAATATGTTCACTAATAGATTTAATAGTGGACACAGAAGGACCGGGATTAGTGGAAGGAGTATTATTAAGAAGACCTGGATCAACAGGTTGTTCTCCAGGGAAGTCAAATTCTTTTTCAGGAAAAGAGTCAGTCTTCTCAACAGTGTCCTGAAGGACTTGAGAAGTAAGGGATTCCATCTCGACTTTGTCAAGACGCGATTTCAACTGCCTAACTTCTTGTTTAAGAGAATTCATCTCTTGACGTAAGTCAGATATAGAGGGCTCAGCAGGTTTATCGAACCTATTGAACACTTGTTTCATACTAAAAGGTTCGATGGCCTTAGACGAAGAAGGTTTCTTTTGATCAGAACCCAGAATAATTTTCTTGAGCTCAATCAAATACTTGGCACGAGATTCATCGTCTTTGATATGATCAATAATATCAAAAAGGACTTCCTTGGAGTCCGATGTGATCATACTAAGAGTATTGGAAGGACATCCGCAAAAGACACCTTCACAAGATTCTTCGCAAGATTCTTCAGAATCTGACTGACTGTCATTAGTCTCATAAGCGACGTTGATATTTTCTTCATCACTGTATTCTTCAGAAGAGGAATTACTCGAATCAGACTCGCTTTCCTGAAGGATAGAAAAGAGTTTTTCTTTAGTATCCTCATCTAGTCCCAGAAGGTTTATTTTCTTCTTCTTCTTAGAAGATTTACACTGGTTGGCTCTATGACCAGACTTACCACAAGTCCAGCAGACATCTTCTTTATGGGAAGGTCTTGTCTTCCTAAATTTCTTTTTCTTAGGTTCATACGACCTATCTTTAGACTTGTTTTTCTTAGTCTTTCTAGATGATTTATAAGAGGACTTAGCCTTAGAATTCTTCTTAGCTTGCTTGGAAGGGGGATAGTCTATATTGCCATAACCAAAGTCTCTACAAAAACTGCCTAGTTCTGCTTTGGAGGTCAATCTATCTTTCTTAAGATGACTCTTAAGTTTTAGGTCAGTACATAGCTCTAGGGCTGTGGTATTAATAAGACTAATAATATCTCCATAGGTCATAAGTTCATAGGGTATCTTACCGCCACACCTATCTCTTATTTTTGATCTAACCTTTTCGGCAAATAAGGGGGGAAGACCGCTAATAAATCTGTCTTTCCAAAAATCACTATTGCAGTCAGGTCTAGTCATAATTTTGACCATAAACTGATCTTTATACCACCTAAAGTCACTTAGTCTAGGGCAACGAAGATTGTTAAGAATTTCAAGACTCCTATCTTGGAAGAGTTTAGGCTCTCCTACAAAGTGTTTGGCAATGTGGTAGAGCAGAGTGGCACAAGCATCCTCTCTGGTTTCAGATTCAGAAGTTTCCATATCACTAACTGTTTTAACAGTAGTAATAATGGTGGTTGCGTTGAGGATTTGAAGCTTAAGATCTTCGGTGACATAATTATCCCACCAATACCTAAGCATACCAGTAAAGCCAGCAGTGATCATGGCCGCTGCTTCTTTATCAGAAGAATTTCGCAGCTTGTAACTGGTAATACAAACGCCCATTTCGTGAAGGACACGATAGATTTGATGTTCGGCAAGACCATCAATATTCCATTCAACGATGCCTCTACCATCATGAGATGATTGAGACTGGAAACCATCTTCCTCATACTGAGTATCAGGAAAAGAGGGACGACTATAATAGTTTCTCCTATGGGGGTATCTATCGGAAAGTTTGAGAAGAGAGTTATCAGAAAGAGTTCTAACACTCTCAGCACTATTGGTGTTGTTCTCTTTAGTTGGTCGAGAACTGGACGCTTGATTAGAAGTTTCTTTTGCTTTTGAAGCATTAGAAACTTCTTTTACTTTACTTTCACTTGAAACATGAAAGTTGGCTAGCTTTTCGGTAATCTGTTCAACCAGTTTACCAGAGACAGAGATATTTTCGCTAAGTTTAGGAAACAATTCCCGGCGAAATTCAGGAGGCTTGAATATAGGATTAGGCTCTATCGTACTATTTGTACTAGGCCTGGGGATACTTAGACTAGGAGTTAGTCTAGGTTTTGCTTCTTCAATTTGAAGGGAAACAGAGTGCAACAATTTATTGGTGTAATTGTTTTGTTCTACAATTTTGTCTATGTCCGCATTAGAGGGTGTACTCGTAGGATTACTGCTTTTGAGTTTAAAAGGAGAAGCAGAAACAATGGTGTTGGAATGAGGAATTTTAATTCCTTCAAGAGGAGGAGTGACAGACTCAACAACCTTGTTGGTTTGAGTATACCACTTATTAACCAGAACTTGTAAAGACTCATTCTGGTCATCCAGTTTTCCAGTGATTTCGAACCACTTAAAATATTCAATATCACACTTCAAGCGCTTCATATCGGCAATCCATTGTTGCCCAAAAATCGCTTGCTGGCTCTTAGAATAGGTAGCAGTGTACCATTTGACCCTTAAAGCGTTTTTTGGGTCAAGCCAGAGTCTTTTTAAAGCAGCAAGATTAGGGGTATAATCTTCCTCAACTTTAATGACGTGAAGACCAGGGTCTGAATTTTGCCTTGGAGGCGCCATATCAGATTCTGTGGGACTAGAGGGTTCCTGAATAGGTTCTTGAAACTGAGATTTATAAAAAACTTTTGGGATATCTCCCGAAAAATCTACCCCATCAACTTGACTATTAATAACAGATTTATTAATAGCAGATCTAAAGGAGCAAGAACGAGTAAATACTTCTTCCCGGGGGTTTGAAGAAGTAGAACCTACGGTGAAACTTCTACGAGGTTGAGAGTTCAGAAATTTAAGGTCAACTGAACCATCGGAATTTTGGATGATTCGTTCTATTTGGCGATTCTCTGTATGAGAGGGAATGGGTTGAGTAATAGCTTCAAAGTGCCAATCAGTATTGGATAGAATGTCTTTCCACTGAAGAAGGCGAGGAACAAAGATGGTACTATGTTCATGGTTAGCTTCCATTAACATAGTCACACCTTTGGTACTCTCTATCCTTGCTTTCGGAGCAAGGGTAGTAGACATCAACCGATAATAAACGCGGTATATAACAGCTATTTCATGAGTTTCGGATTTGCTGTTCATATTAAGAGTTTTGATATTAAGCGTTAATGTATCTAACACATTAGGATCATTAATATCAACAGAGAAATTAGGATAACAATTGAAATAAACAGGGCCTCCTGCTAAATTACTTTCAAGTGCCCCTAACAAAGAATCATCAAAGTTAAGAAAACGTGCATCACGTAAAAGTGCACAAACAGGAATATTAAGTCCTTTTCTAAATAAAGGCTTAACAGCAACTTGCACAAGACCAATATGCAGATAATTAAAACTAGACTTATATCTAATTATATCATGCTCATGTAACAATTTTATAACTTCTAAAGAGTTATTAATAGCAACAGTTGATTCACACGTTTTAATATTATGCTTTTTAATGAAATTAAAGTGACCTATCTGGTAGATCTTATGAAAAGGTTCAGCAGGGATACTCCAGTTATCCAAATTAGACTCAGTTAAGGCAATCTGAGTAGATCTAGAAGATAAGTTAACAGAATTTAAAATATTTTGATTCATATAAGAAAAATTACTGTCCTGGAACTAATACAGAAGCAAAATCATAAGTATATAATATTCAGATAAAAGCAAATAACAAAGATCAAATTATAAAAAAGTCCTAAATCTAAATATCTAGGTTCATAATGATCTAAACGTTCTCTTGGTTTTACCTCTTCTCTCTCTAGAGTTATCTTGGCTACGGGAACACCTAAGGGTCACAATAAACGCCTACCATGGCTAACAAGGACCGCAAGGACAGGCTTGCCAACGTACACTCCGGATATTAATCGGATACCTCACACACTTAGAGAGAAATAAGTACCTCACACAAAATAGATCAAATATGAAACAAGATAAAAGATTTAATACTTAGAAATAATTTAATCAAGTTATGAGATTTCATCAAAATAACTATACTAAATTTTTGCAAAAGTAATAAGCTCCGGACAGTATATGTATTTAGTTGCTCATGTTAAATACATATAATACCATCCTGGTATCAGAGCCAGGATGGCTGTATATGTATTTAACATGAGCAACTAAATACATATACTGTCCGGAGCTTATTACTTTTGCAAAAATTTAGTATAGTTATTTTGATGAAATCTCATAACTTGATTAAATTATTTCTAAGTATTAAATCTTTTATCTTGTTTCATATTTGATCTATTTTGTGTGAGGTACTTATTTCTCTCTAAGTGTGTGAGGTATCCGATTAATATCCGGAGTGTACATTGGCAAGCCTGTCCTTGCGGTCCTTGTTAGCCATGGTAGGCGTTTATTGTGACCCTTAGGTGTTCCCGTAGCCAAGATAACTCTAGAGAGAGAAGTGGTAAAACCAAGAGAACGTTTAGATCATTATGAACCTAGATATTTAGATTTAGGACTTTTTTATAATTTGATCTTTGTTATTTGCTTTTATCTGAATATTATATACTTATGATTTTGCTTCTGTATTAGTTCCAGGACAGTAATTTTTCTTATATGAATCAAAATATTTTAAATTCTGTTAACTTATCTTCTAGATCTACTCAGATTGCCTTAACTGAGTCTAATTTGGATAACTGGAGTATCCCTGCTGAACCTTTTCATAAGATCTACCAGATAGGTCACTTTAATTTCATTAAAAAGCATAATATTAAAACGTGTGAATCAACTGTTGCTATTAATAACTCTTTAGAAGTTATAAAATTGTTACATGAGCATGATATAATTAGATATAAGTCTAGTTTTAATTATCTGCATATTGGTCTTGTGCAAGTTGCTGTTAAGCCTTTATTTAGAAAAGGACTTAATATTCCTGTTTGTGCACTTTTACGTGATGCACGTTTTCTTAACTTTGATGATTCTTTGTTAGGGGCACTTGAAAGTAATTTAGCAGGAGGCCCTGTTTATTTCAATTGTTATCCTAATTTCTCTGTTGATATTAATGATCCTAATGTGTTAGATACATTAACGCTTAATATCAAAACTCTTAATATGAACAGCAGATCCGAAACTCGTGAAATAGCTGTTATATACCGCGTTTATTATCGGTTGATGTCTACTACCCTTGCTCCGAAAGCAAGGATAGAGAGTACCAAAGGTGTGACTATGTTAATGGAAGCTAACCATGAACATAGTACCATCTTTGTTCCTCGCCTTCTTCAGTGGAAAGACATTCTATCCAATACTGATTGGCACTTTGAAGTTATTACTCAACCCATTCCCTCTCATACAGAGAATCGCCAAATAGAACGAATCATCCAAAATTCCGATGGTTCAGTTGACCTTAAATTTCTGAACTCTCAACCTCGTAGAAGTTTCACCGTAGGTTCTACTTCTTCAAACCCCCGGGAAGAAGTATTTACTCGTTCTTGCTCCTTTAGATCTGCTATTAATAAATCTGTTATTAATAGTCAAGTTGATGGGGTAGATTTTTCGGGAGATATCCCAAAAGTTTTTTATAAATCTCAGTTTCAAGAACCTATTCAGGAACCCTCTAGTCCCACAGAATCTGATATGGCGCCTCCAAGGCAAAATTCAGACCCTGGTCTTCACGTCATTAAAGTTGAGGAAGATTATACCCCTAATCTTGCTGCTTTAAAAAGACTCTGGCTTGACCCAAAAAACGCTTTAAGGGTCAAATGGTACACTGCTACCTATTCTAAGAGCCAGCAAGCGATTTTTGGGCAACAATGGATTGCCGATATGAAGCGCTTGAAGTGTAATATTGAATATTTTAAGTGGTTCGAAATCACTGGAAAACTGGATGACCAGAATGAGTCTTTACAAGTTCTGGTTAATAAGTGGTATACTCAAACCAACAAGGTTGTTGAGTCTGTCACTCCTCCTCTTGAAGGAATTAAAATTCCTCATTCCAACACCATTGTTTCTGCTTCTCCTTTTAAACTCAAAAGCAGTAATCCTACGAGTACACCCTCTAATGCGGACATAGACAAAATTGTAGAACAAAACAATTACACCAATAAATTGTTGCACTCTGTTTCCCTTCAAATTGAAGAAGCAAAACCTAGACTAACTCCTAGTCTAAGTATCCCCAGGCCTAGTACAAATAGTACGATAGAGCCTAATCCTATATTCAAGCCTCCTGAATTTCGCCGGGAATTGTTTCCTAAACTTAGCGAAAATATCTCTGTCTCTGGTAAACTGGTTGAACAGATTACCGAAAAGCTAGCCAACTTTCATGTTTCAAGTGAAAGTAAAGTAAAAGAAGTTTCTAATGCTTCAAAAGCAAAAGAAACTTCTAATCAAGCGTCCAGTTCTCGACCAACTAAAGAGAACAACACCAATAGTGCTGAGAGTGTTAGAACTCTTTCTGATAACTCTCTTCTCAAACTTTCCGATAGATACCCCCATAGGAGAAACTATTATAGTCGTCCCTCTTTTCCTGATACTCAGTATGAGGAAGATGGTTTCCAGTCTCAATCATCTCATGATGGTAGAGGCATCGTTGAATGGAATATTGATGGTCTTGCCGAACATCAAATCTATCGTGTCCTTCACGAAATGGGCGTTTGTATTACCAGTTACAAGCTGCGTAATTCTTCTGATAAAGAAGCAGCGGCCATGATCACTGCTGGCTTTACTGGTATGCTTAGGTATTGGTGGGATAATTATGTCACCGAAGATCTTAAGCTTCAAATCCTCAACGCAACCACCATTATTACTACTGTTAAAACAGTTAGTGATATGGAAACTTCTGAATCTGAAACCAGAGAGGATGCTTGTGCCACTCTGCTCTACCACATTGCCAAACACTTTGTAGGAGAGCCTAAACTCTTCCAAGATAGGAGTCTTGAAATTCTTAACAATCTTCGTTGCCATAGACTAAGTGACTTTAGGTGGTATAAAGATCAGTTTATGGTCAAAATTATGACTAGACCTGACTGCAATAGTGATTTTTGGAAAGACAGATTTATTAGCGGTCTTCCCCCCTTATTTGCCGAAAAGGTTAGATCAAAAATAAGAGATAGGTGTGGCGGTAAGATACCCTATGAACTTATGACCTATGGAGATATTATTAGTCTTATTAATACCACAGCCCTAGAGCTATGTACTGACCTAAAACTTAAGAGTCATCTTAAGAAAGATAGATTGACCTCCAAAGCAGAACTAGGCAGTTTTTGTAGAGACTTTGGTTATGGCAATATAGACTATCCCCCTTCCAAGCAAGCTAAGAAGAATTCTAAGGCTAAGTCCTCTTATAAATCATCTAGAAAGACTAAGAAAAACAAGTCTAAAGATAGGTCGTATGAACCTAAGAAAAAGAAATTTAGGAAGACAAGACCTTCCCATAAAGAAGATGTCTGCTGGACTTGTGGTAAGTCTGGTCATAGAGCCAACCAGTGTAAATCTTCTAAGAAGAAGAAGAAAATAAACCTTCTGGGACTAGATGAGGATACTAAAGAAAAACTCTTTTCTATCCTTCAGGAAAGCGAGTCTGATTCGAGTAATTCCTCTTCTGAAGAATACAGTGATGAAGAAAATATCAACGTCGCTTATGAGACTAATGACAGTCAGTCAGATTCTGAAGAATCTTGCGAAGAATCTTGTGAAGGTGTCTTTTGCGGATGTCCTTCCAATACTCTTAGTATGATCACATCGGACTCCAAGGAAGTCCTTTTTGATATTATTGATCATATCAAAGACGATGAATCTCGTGCCAAGTATTTGATTGAGCTCAAGAAAATTATTCTGGGTTCTGATCAAAAGAAACCTTCTTCGTCTAAGGCCATCGAACCTTTTAGTATGAAACAAGTGTTCAATAGGTTCGATAAACCTGCTGAGCCCTCTATATCTGACTTACGTCAAGAGATGAATTCTCTTAAACAAGAAGTTAGGCAGTTGAAATCGCGTCTTGACAAAGTCGAGATGGAATCCCTTACTTCTCAAGTCCTTCAGGACACTGTTGAGAAGACTGACTCTTTTCCTGAAAAAGAATTTGACTTCCCTGGAGAACAACCTGTTGATCCAGGTCTTCTTAATAATACTCCTTCCACTAATCCCGGTCCTTCTGTGTCCACTATTAAATCTATTAGTGAACATATTCCTGTCAAAATTGTTGTTGCAAAAAATTTTGTTCTCAACAAGGTTGCTTTATTTGACAGTGGTGCCGACCGTAACTGTATAGTGAAAGGTCTTATTCCTCTTAAGTACCTTGAAAAGAGTACAACTCGTTTATACTCGGCCACTGGTGAGAGAATGAAAATTGATTACAAATTATCTAAAGCCCATATTTGTAATAACAATATTTGCTTTACTAATGATTTTGTAATCACTGAAAATATCAATGAAGATATTATTCTAGGAACGCCATTCATTAGTCAACTTAAACCTTTTACTAATGATATAGATGGCATTCATGCTTGTATCCTCGGTCAAGAGGTGTTTTTCCCTTTTGTTCAAACTCTTTCTCCTACAGAGAGTAGGTTTTTAAAAGAAAAAACTATATTTAAAATTAATTGTCTTTCTAATCATATTTCTTTTTTAAAAGAAGAGATTACTATAGAAAGAATTAAACAAACTTTAAAAACCCCGGGAATAATGTCTAAGGTAGATTCCCTTCAAAAGAAATTTGAAAATGAAGTTTGTTCAAATCTTCCTACTGCCTTTTGGAATATAAAAAAGCATTCTGTTGCATTACCCTACATTGATGGGTTTAATGAACAAAACATACCTACTAAGGCTAGACCTATTCAAATGAACCATGAAATGGTTGAAATTTGCAAAACTGAGATTAACCATTTACTTGATAATGGTATTATTAGACCCTCTAACTCTCCTTGGAGTTGTTCTGCCTTTTATGTTAATAATAGCGCAGAAAAAGAAAGGGGTGCACCAAGGCTTGTTATTAATTATAAGCCTTTGAATTCGGTCCTTAAATGGATCCGGCATCCAATCCCTAATAAAAGGGATCTCCTTAAACGAACTTATAAAGCAAACCTTTATAGTAAGTTCGATATGAAATCTGGATTTTGGCAAATTCAGATTAATGAAAAGGATCGTTGTAAAACTGCATTCAATGTACCTTTTGGTCATTATGAGTGGAATGTTATGCCTTTTGGGTTAAAAAATGCCCCGTCTGAATTTCAGAATATTATGAATAATATTTTCATATTCTTATATGTCAATTGTTTATATTGATGATGTGTTAATATTTTCTGAAGACATTGATTCTCATTTTAAGCATCTTTCCACATTTTTTAAAGTTGTGCAAAATAATGGTTTGGTTATTAGTGCTAAGAAAATTAAGCTCTTTCAAACCTCTATTAGATTCTTAGGCCATGACCTATATCAAGGTACCTACAAACCTATCTGTAGAGCCATTGAATTCTCGTCCAAATTTCCTGATGAAATTAAGGATAAGACCCAGCTTCAGAGATTCTTAGGAAGTCTTAATTATGTTGCTGACTTTATTCCTAAAGTTAGACAAACTTGTGAGCCTTTGTATCTTAGGCTTAGAAAGAATCCTATACCGTGGGGAGATGAACAAACCCAAAGTGTCAAGAAGATTAAGAGATTAGTCCAAAATCTTCCTTGCTTAGGGATACCCAATCCCGATGCATATATGATAGTTGAAACTGATGCTTCTGATATAGGATACGGAGGTATTCTAAAACAGCAAATAGAACCAAATAGTTGCGAGCAACTGGTGAGGTTTACTTCTGGTATCTGGAATAATACCCAGAAAAATTATAGTACTGTAAAAAAGGAAGTTTTATCTATAGTACTATGTATTACTAAATTCCAAGATGATTTAGTAAACAAAGAATTTTTACTTCGAGTTGATTGCAAATCGGCCAAAGAAATTTTACAAAAAGATGTTAAAAATCTTGTTTCAAAACAAATATTTGCTAGATGGCAAGCTCTACTATCTAGCTTTGATTTCAAAATTGATTTTATAAAAGGAGAAAATAATTCTCTTCCAGATTTTCTAACTCGAGAATTTCTTCAGGGCCATGAAGTCGTCAAAAACTAGCCCGTTCAAAAACGTCAAGTCTGAAAGGCAACTATCAACAGTTAGACCTTTCGTTCCTACTAGTTTGGCCCAAATAAAGCCCTCTTTTCCTCCTCTTCCTAGTCCGGCCCAGAGCCAAAATAAGTTTACCGTTTTAGGAGAACTCCCAAAACTTCCAGGCCCAAAGCCTGAATCTTCCTCTGGATCCACTTCTAAGGTCCAGAACAAATCTAGTTATGAAATGAAGACCCCAGAGTCTTTTGCCCAAGCAGTGGACCCTAAAGTCCAAATTCAAAAACCCTCTTCTCAGCCAACTGAGACTTTTGAATTCTTGACCATTAAGGTCTCTCCCATTTTAGCCCTCGATAAAGAGTTTGAATCTGGTCGAGTCCAAGACCTTATAAAGCCCTGCTATAATTCATCCAACTACATTGATAGTCCTGACCCCCTTCACACTCGCCTTTATTTTGAGGCTATCTTAGTCGATACAGACTCCATCGAAGTGGAACATGTTTACTCTGATAGAAACCCTGATTTCATCCTATATTCACAGTTTACAATCAAAAAGATTTTATCTCCTTTCGAATGGCATGTTGACCATCTTCTTACTCCCATACGTCTTAGTATGAACCATAAGCCCCAGACTTACAACTGGTATACATACCAACAAGCTTGGTATAATTTCATGTATCTTAGACTAGGTCATACTTGGTTTATTAAATACAGTCCTGAAGTTATCAAGGCCATCATCCCCAGATGGTTCTATGACTGGTGGAAGACTTTTGGAGGAAAATTAGAAAACCTCCCACAACAATTCCTCAATAAATTCGAAAATTTCCAAATTTCACAAGAGATCACTACTCTCCCTTCTCACATTAAAATGTGTAAATTTTATATTCAAAAAAGAATTTCTTTTATTATCAGCTGGGATTTCAAAATCGCAGAATTCGATAGGATCAGGTACCTATCCAAAGAAATAAAGGTTAAAGGTTGGGTTCCAAAACCTAAGGTATCAACTCTTGATAAGGGAAAAATTGTAGTGGGGAAGACAACTCCACAATCCAAATCATCCAAGGCGGAAATGAAGAAGAAGCTTCAAAAGGCTCTTCAAGATATTGATAATCAGGATGAAGAAACCATTATGCAACTTCTTGAAGAAGTCTCCTCCTCTGCTGAATCCAGTAATGATGACATGTGTAATCCTAAAGGTATTGCTCAGGCTTATCTAGAAGGATTTTATGAATAATATTTACTTTTCCGAAGAGTCAAGTTAATATTTACTTTTCCGAAGAGTCAAGTTACTATTCGGTGGGAATGCCCACTTAGTGTCCTGTGAATACCCACTTTATCACTACCTTCCAAAAGAAGGAAAAACTGAGGGGTATGCGTCTAATTATTGTCCACTAAGGACAAGTCATAATTAGTGTCCGTAGGTTGGGTCCCATAAACGGTCCCCGGGTCATAAGGAATCTTATCCTTATCTTTTCACATGGGGTCATATCTCTTTCATAAAAGTAGAACCCCACAATACTGTCGGCAAAATCTAAGCCGTCCATTTGTATCTAGGAGATTAACTCTTTTGGTGTCAGAGGTCTATAAAAAGACTCTCGTCTTGTAATATGAGGCAGGTCGAATTTTCTGACTTAGAAAATTTTAGGCACTATCTCTCTTGAAGAATCTCTTCGTCTCTCTTCTTGTAATCATCCCTTCCTATTGTAATATCCCCTTGTTCATGGAATAAAAAGTAAGTCTTTCATTTTCTGTTTTACTGTTTTACTGTTTTAATTTTTTTTAATTTAATTTCTCCGGTCCTGTAAATTGGTACAAAATTTTAGACGATTCGGGTCCGGGGGCCCGGTGCCACGGCAAAAGGCGTGGGCTATAGCACAGGAAAAATTGGGACTCACCCGGATTTCCAATTTTATGGCCGCCGTAAACTTCCAAAAAATATAATTTGGTCATGGAGGGGTAGTGACAATGGTTCCTTTGGCCGTAATTGATATCCGAGAAAAATTTTAGACGATTCGGGTCCGGGGGCCCGGGGCCACGGCAGAAGGCGTGGGCTGTAGCACATGAAAATTTGGGACTCGCGCGGATTTCCAATTTTATGGCCATAAACTTCCAAAAAATGTTATTTGGTCATGCAACCGTATTAGATGTCCATGAAAAATTTTAGACGATTCGGGTCCGGGAGCCTGGGGTCACGGCAGAAGGCGTGGGCTATATAGCACACGAAAATTTTGGACTCGCACGGATTTCCAATTTTATGGCCGTAATCATCCAAAAAATGTAATTTGGTCATGGAGGGGCAGTGACAATGGTTCCTTTGGCCGTAATTGATATCAGAGAAAAATTTTAGACGATTCGGGTCCGGGGGCCTGGGGCCACGGCAGAAGGCGTGGGCTATAGCCCATGATAATTTGGGACTCGCGCGGATTTCCAATTTTATGGCGATAAACATCCAAAAATGTTAATTTGGTAATGGCCGGGCGGTGACTATGGTTCATTTTGCCGTATTTGATGTCCGAGCAAAATTTTAGACGATTCGGGTCCGGGGGCCCGGTGCCACGGCAAAAGGCGTGGGCTATAGCACAGGAAAAATTGGGACTCACCCGGATTTCCAATTTTATGGCCGCCGTAAACTTCCAAAAAATATAATTTGGTCATGGAGGGGTAGTGACAATGGTTCCTTTGGCCGTAATTGATATCCGAGAAAAATTTTAGACGATTCGGGTCCGGGGGCCCGGGGCCACGGCAGAAGGCGTGGGCTGTAGCACATGAAAATTTGGGACTCGCGCGGATTTCCAATTTTATGGCCATAAACTTCCAAAAAATGTTATTTGGTCATGCAACCGTATTAGATGTCCATGAAAAATTTTAGACGATTCGGGTCCGGGAGCCTGGGGTCACGGCAGAAGGCGTGGGCTATATAGCACACGAAAATTTTGGACTCGCACGGATTTCCAATTTTATGGCCGTAATCATCCAAAAAATGTAATTTGGTCATGGAGGGGCAGTGACAATGGTTCCTTTGGCCGTAATTGATATCAGAGAAAAATTTTAGACGATTCGGGTCCGGGGGCCTGGGGCCACGGCAGAAGGCGTGGGCTATAGCCCATGATAATTTGGGACTCGCGCGGATTTCCAATTTTATGGCGATAAACTTCCAAAAATGTTAATTTGGTAATGGCCGGGCGGTGACTATGGCTCATTTGGCCGTATTTGATGTCCGAGCAAAATTTTAGACGATTCGGGTCCGGGGGCCCGGTGCCACGGCAAAAGGCGTGGGCTATAGCACAGGAAAAATTGGGACTCACCCGGATTTCCAATTTTATGGCCGCCGTAAACTTCCAAAAAATATAATTTGGTCATGGAGGGGTAGTGACAATGGTTCCTTTGGCCGTAATTGATATCCGAGAAAAATTTTAGACGATTCGGGTCCGGGGGCCCGGGGCCACGGCAGAAGGCGTGGGCTGTAGCACATGAAAATTTGGGACTCGCGCGGATTTCCAATTTTATGGCCATAAACTTCCAAAAAATGTTATTTGGTCATGCAACCGTATTAGATGTCCATGAAAAATTTTAGACGATTCGGGTCCGGGAGCCTGGTGTCACGGCAGAAGGCGTGGGCTATATAGCACACGAAAAATTTGGACTCGCACGGATTTCCAATTTTATGGCCGTAATCATCCAAAAAATGTAATTTGGTCATGGAGGGGCAGTGACAATGGTTCCTTTGGCCGTAATTGATATCAGAGAAAAATTTTAGACGATTCGGGTCCGGGGGCCTGGGGCCACGGCAGAAGCCGTGGGCTATAGCCCATGATAATTTGGGACTCGCGCGGATTTCCAATTATATGGCGATAAACATCCAAAAATGTTAATTTGGTAATGGCCGGGCGGTGACTATGGTTCATTTTGCCGTATTTGATGTCCGAGCAAAATTTTAGACGATTCGGGTCCGGGGGCCCGGTGCCACGGCAAAAGGCGTGGGCTATAGCACAGGAAAAATTGGGACTCACCCGGATTTCCAATTTTATGGCCGCCGTAAACTTCCAAAAAATATAATTTGGTCATGGAGGGGTAGTGACAATGGTTCCTTTGGCCGTAATTGATATCCGAGAAAAATTTTAGACGATTCGGGTCCGGGGGCCCGGGGCCACGGCAGAAGGCGTGGGCTGTAGCACATGAAAATTTGGGACTCGCGCGGATTTCCAATTTTATGGCCATAAACTTCCAAAAAATGTTATTTGGTCATGCAACCGTATTAGATGTCCATGAAAAATTTTAGACGATTCGGGTCCGGGAGCCTGGGGTCACGGCAGAAGGCGTGGGCTATATAGCACACGAAAATTTTGGACTCGCACGGATTTCCAATTTTATGGCCGTAATCATCCAAAAAATGTAATTTGGTCATGGAGGGGCAGTGACAATGGTTCCTTTGGCCGTAATTGATATCAGAGAAAAATTTTAGACGATTCGGGTCCGGGGGCCTGGGGCCACGGCAGAAGGCGTGGGCTATAGCCCATGATAATTTGGGACTCGCGCGGATTTCCAATTATATGGCGATAAACATCCAAAAATGTTAATTTGGTAATGGCCGGGCGGTGACTATGGTTCATTTTGCCGTATTTGATGTCCGAGCAAAATTTTAGACGATTCGGGTCCGGGGGCCCGGTGCCACGGCAAAAGGCGTGGGCTATAGCACAGGAAAAATTGGGACTCACCCGGATTTCCAATTTTATGGCCGCCGTAAACTTCCAAAAAATATAATTTGGTCATGGAGGGGTAGTGACAATGGTTCCTTTGGCCGTAATTGATATCCGAGAAAAATTTTAGACGATTCGGGTCCGGGGGCCCGGGGCCACGGCAGAAGGCGTGGGCTGTAGCACATGAAAATTTGGGACTCGCGCGGATTTCCAATTTTATGGCCATAAACTTCCAAAAAATGTTATTTGGTCATGCAACCGTATTAGATGTCCATGAAAAATTTTAGACGATTCGGGTCCGGGAGCCTGGGGTCACGGCAGAAGGCGTGGGCTATATAGCACACGAAAATTTTGGACTCGCACGGATTTCCAATTTTATGGCCGTAATCATCCAAAAAATGTAATTTGGTCATGGAGGGGCAGTGACAATGGTTCCTTTGGCCGTAATTGATATCAGAGAAAAATTTTAGACGATTCGGGTCCGGGGGCCTGGGGCCACGGCAGAAGCCGTGGGCTATAGCCCATGATAATTTGGGACTCGCGCGGATTTCCAATTATATGGCGATAAACATCCAAAAATGTTAATTTGGTAATGGCCGGGCGGTGACTATGGTTCATTTTGCCGTATTTGATGTCCGAGCAAAATTTTAGACGATTCGGGTCCGGGGGCCCGGTGCCACGGCAAAAGGCGTGGGCTATAGCACAGGAAAAATTGGGACTCACCCGGATTTCCAATTTTATGGCCGCCGTAAACTTCCAAAAAATATAATTTGGTCATGGAGGGGTAGTGACAATGGTTCCTTTGGCCGTAATTGATATCCGAGAAAAATTTTAGACGATTCGGGTCCGGGGGCCCGGGGCCACGGCAGAAGGCGTGGGCTGTAGCACATGAAAATTTGGGACTCGCGCGGATTTCCAATTTTATGGCCATAAACTTCCAAAAAATGTTATTTGGTCATGCAACCGTATTAGATGTCCATGAAAAATTTTAGACGATTCGGGTCCGGGAGCCTGGGGTCACGGCAGAAGGCGTGGGCTATATAGCACACGAAAATTTTGGACTCGCACGGATTTCCAATTTTATGGCCGTAATCATCCAAAAAATGTAATTTGGTCATGGAGGGGCAGTGACAATGGTTCCTTTGGCCGTAATTGATATCAGAGAAAAATTTTAGACGATTCGGGTCCGGGGGCCTGGGGCCACGGCAGAAGGCGTGGGCTATAGCCCATGATAATTTGGGACTCGCGCGGATTTCCAATTTTATGGCGATAAACTTCCAAAAATGTTAATTTGGTAATGGCCGGGCGGTGACTATGGCTCATTTGGCCGTATTTGATGTCCGAGCAAAATTTTAGACGATTCGGGTCCGGGGGCCCGGTGCCACGGCAAAAGGCGTGGGCTATAGCACAGGAAAAATTGGGACTCACCCGGATTTCCAATTTTATGGCCGCCGTAAACTTCCAAAAAATATAATTTGGTCATGGAGGGGTAGTGACAATGGTTCCTTTGGCCGTAATTGATATCCGAGAAAAATTTTAGACGATTCGGGTCCGGGGGCCCGGGGCCACGGCAGAAGGCGTGGGCTGTAGCACATGAAAATTTGGGACTCGCGCGGATTTCCAATTTTATGGCCATAAACTTCCAAAAAATGTTATTTGGTCATGCAACCGTATTAGATGTCCATGAAAAATTTTAGACGATTCGGGTCCGGGAGCCTGGGGTCACGGCAGAAGGCGTGGGCTATATAGCACACGAAAAATTTGGACTCGCACGGATTTCCAATTTTATGGCCGTAATCATCCAAAAAATGTAATTTGGTCATGGAGGGGCAGTGACAATGGTTCCTTTGGCCGTAATTGATATCAGAGAAAAATTTTAGACGATTCGGGTCCGGGGGCCTGGGGCCACGGCAGAAGCCGTGGGCTATAGCCCATGATAATTTGGGACTCGCGCGGATTTCCAATTATATGGCGATAAACATCCAAAAATGTTAATTTGGTAATGGCCGGGCGGTGACTATGGTTCATTTGGCCGTATTTGATGTCCGAGCAAAATTTTAGACGATTCGGGTCCGGGGGCCCGGTGCCACGGCAAAAGGCGTGGGCTATAGCACAGGAAAAATTGGGACTCACCCGGATTTCCAATTTTATGGCCGCCGTAAACTTCCAAAAAATATAATTTGGTCATGGAGGGGTAGTGACAATGGTTCCTTTGGCCGTAATTGATATCCGAGAAAAATTTTAGACGATTCGGGTCCGGGGGCCCGGGGCCACGGCAGAAGGCGTGGGCTGTAGCACATGAAAATTTGGGACTCGCGCGGATTTCCAATTTTATGGCCATAAACTTCCAAAAAATGTTATTTGGTCATGCAACCGTATTAGATGTCCATGAAAAATTTTAGACGATTCGGGTCCGGGAGCCTGGGGTCACGGCAGAAGGCGTGGGCTATATAGCACACGAAAATTTTGGACTCGCACGGATTTCCAATTTTATGGCCGTAATCATCCAAAAAATGTAATTTGGTCATGGAGGGGCAGTGACAATGGTTCCTTTGGCCGTAATTGATATCAGAGAAAAATTTTAGACGATTCGGGTCCGGGGGCCTGGGGCCACGGCAGAAGCCGTGGGCTATAGCCCATGATAATTTGGGACTCGCGCGGATTTCCAATTATATGGCGATAAACATCCAAAAATGTTAATTTGGTAATGGCCGGGCGGTGACTATGGTTCATTTGGCCGTATTTGATGTCCGAGCAAAATTTTAGACGATTCGGGTCCGGGGGCCCGGTGCCACGGCAAAAGGCGTGGGCTATAGCACAGGAAAAATTGGGACTCACCCGGATTTCCAATTTTATGGCCGCCGTAAACTTCCAAAAAATATAATTTGGTCATGGAGGGGTAGTGACAATGGTTCCTTTGGCCGTAATTGATATCCGAGAAAAATTTTAGACGATTCGGGTCCGGGGGCCCGGGGCCACGGCAGAAGGCGTGGGCTGTAGCACATGAAAATTTGGGACTCGCGCGGATTTCCAATTTTATGGCCATAAACTTCCAAAAAATGTTATTTGGTCATGCAACCGTATTAGATGTCCATGAAAAATTTTAGACGATTCGGGTCCGGGAGCCTGGGGTCACGGCAGAAGGCGTGGGCTATATAGCACACGAAAATTTTGGACTCGCACGGATTTCCAATTTTATGGCCGTAATCATCCAAAAAATGTAATTTGGTCATGGAGGGGCAGTGACAATGGTTCCTTTGGCCGTAATTGATATCAGAGAAAAATTTTAGACGATTCGGGTCCGGGGGCCTGGGGCCACGGCAGAAGCCGTGGGCTATAGCCCATGATAATTTGGGACTCGCGCGGATTTCCAATTATATGGCGATAAACATCCAAAAATGTTAATTTGGTAATGGCCGGGCGGTGACTATGGTTCATTTGGCCGTATTTGATGTCCGAGCAAAATTTTAGACGATTCGGGTCCGGGGGCCCGGTGCCACGGCAAAAGGCGTGGGCTATAGCACAGGAAAAATTGGGACTCACCCGGATTTCCAATTTTATGGCCGCCGTAAACTTCCAAAAAATATAATTTGGTCATGGAGGGGTAGTGACAATGGTTCCTTTGGCCGTAATTGATATCCGAGAAAAATTTTAGACGATTCGGGTCCGGGGGCCCGGGGCCACGGCAGAAGGCGTGGGCTGTAGCACATGAAAATTTGGGACTCGCGCGGATTTCCAATTTTATGGCCATAAACTTCCAAAAAATGTTATTTGGTCATGCAACCGTATTAGATGTCCATGAAAAATTTTAGACGATTCGGGTCCGGGAGCCTGGGGTCACGGCAGAAGGCGTGGGCTATATAGCACACGAAAAATTTGGACTCGCACGGATTTCCAATTTTATGGCCGTAATCATCCAAAAAATGTAATTTGGTCATGGAGGGGCAGTGACAATGGTTCCTTTGGCCGTAATTGATATCAGAGAAAAATTTTAGACGATTCGGGTCCGGGGGCCTGGGGCCACGGCAGAAGCCGTGGGCTATAGCCCATGATAATTTGGGACTCGCGCGGATTTCCAATTATATGGCGATAAACATCCAAAAATGTTAATTTGGTAATGGCCGGGCGGTGACTATGGTTCATTTGGCCGTATTTGATGTCCGAGCAAAATTTTAGACGATTCGGGTCCGGGGGCCCGGTGCCACGGCAAAAGGCGTGGGCTATAGCACAGGAAAAATTGGGACTCACCCGGATTTCCAATTTTATGGCCGCCGTAAACTTCCAAAAAATATAATTTGGTCATGGAGGGGTAGTGACAATGGTTCCTTTGGCCGTAATTGATATCCGAGAAAAATTTTAGACGATTCGGGTCCGGGGGCCCGGGGCCACGGCAGAAGGCGTGGGCTGTAGCACATGAAAATTTGGGACTCGCGCGGATTTCCAATTTTATGGCCATAAACTTCCAAAAAATGTTATTTGGTCATGCAACCGTATTAGATGTCCATGAAAAATTTTAGACGATTCGGGTCCGGGAGCCTGGGGTCACGGCAGAAGGCGTGGGCTATATAGCACACGAAAATTTTGGACTCGCACGGATTTCCAATTTTATGGCCGTAATCATCCAAAAAATGTAATTTGGTCATGGAGGGGCAGTGACAATGGTTCCTTTGGCCGTAATTGATATCAGAGAAAAATTTTAGACGATTCGGGTCCGGGGGCCTGGGGCCACGGCAGAAGCCGTGGGCTATAGCCCATGATAATTTGGGACTCGCGCGGATTTCCAATTATATGGCGATAAACATCCAAAAATGTTAATTTGGTAATGGCCGGGCGGTGACTATGGTTCATTTGGCCGTATTTGATGTCCGAGCAAAATTTTAGACGATTCGGGTCCGGGGGCCCGGTGCCACGGCAAAAGGCGTGGGCTATAGCACAGGAAAAATTGGGACTCACCCGGATTTCCAATTTTATGGCCGCCGTAAACTTCCAAAAAATATAATTTGGTCATGGAGGGGTAGTGACAATGGTTCCTTTGGCCGTAATTGATATCCGAGAAAAATTTTAGACGATTCGGGTCCGGGGGCCCGGGGCCACGGCAGAAGGCGTGGGCTGTAGCACATGAAAATTTGGGACTCGCGCGGATTTCCAATTTTATGGCCATAAACTTCCAAAAAATGTTATTTGGTCATGCAACCGTATTAGATGTCCATGAAAAATTTTAGACGATTCGGGTCCGGGAGCCTGGGGTCACGGCAGAAGGCGTGGGCTATATAGCACACGAAAATTTTGGACTCGCACGGATTTCCAATTTTATGGCCGTAATCATCCAAAAAATGTAATTTGGTCATGGAGGGGCAGTGACAATGGTTCCTTTGGCCGTAATTGATATCAGAGAAAAATTTTAGACGATTCGGGTCCGGGGGCCTGGGGCCACGGCAGAAGCCGTGGGCTATAGCCCATGATAATTTGGGACTCGCGCGGATTTCCAATTATATGGCGATAAACATCCAAAAATGTTAATTTGGTAATGGCCGGGCGGTGACTATGGTTCATTTGGCCGTATTTGATGTCCGAGCAAAATTTTAGACGATTCGGGTCCGGGGGCCCGGTGCCACGGCAAAAGGCGTGGGCTATAGCACAGGAAAAATTGGGACTCACCCGGATTTCCAATTTTATGGCCGCCGTAAACTTCCAAAAAATATAATTTGGTCATGGAGGGGTAGTGACAATGGTTCCTTTGGCCGTAATTGATATCCGAGAAAAATTTTAGACGATTCGGGTCCGGGGGCCCGGGGCCACGGCAGAAGGCGTGGGCTGTAGCACATGAAAATTTGGGACTCGCGCGGATTTCCAATTTTATGGCCATAAACTTCCAAAAAATGTTATTTGGTCATGCAACCGTATTAGATGTCCATGAAAAATTTTAGACGATTCGGGTCCGGGAGCCTGGGGTCACGGCAGAAGGCGTGGGCTATATAGCACACGAAAATTTTGGACTCGCACGGATTTCCAATTTTATGGCCGTAATCATCCAAAAAATGTAATTTGGTCATGGAGGGGCAGTGACAATGGTTCCTTTGGCCGTAATTGATATCAGAGAAAAATTTTAGACGATTCGGGTCCGGGGGCCTGGGGCCACGGCAGAAGCCGTGGGCTATAGCCCATGATAATTTGGGACTCGCGCGGATTTCCAATTATATGGCGATAAACATCCAAAAATGTTAATTTGGTAATGGCCGGGCGGTGACTATGGTTCATTTTGCCGTATTTGATGTCCGAGCAAAATTTTAGACGATTCGGGTCCGGGGGCCCGGTGCCACGGCAAAAGGCGTGGGCTATAGCACAGGAAAAATTGGGACTCACCCGGATTTCCAATTTTATGGCCGCCGTAAACTTCCAAAAAATATAATTTGGTCATGGAGGGGTAGTGACAATGGTTCCTTTGGCCGTAATTGATATCCGAGAAAAATTTTAGACGATTCGGGTCCGGGGGCCCGGGGCCACGGCAGAAGGCGTGGGCTGTAGCACATGAAAATTTGGGACTCGCGCGGATTTCCAATTTTATGGCCATAAACTTCCAAAAAATGTTATTTGGTCATGCAACCGTATTAGATGTCCATGAAAAATTTTAGACGATTCGGGTCCGGGAGCCTGGGGTCACGGCAGAAGGCGTGGGCTATATAGCACACGAAAATTTTGGACTCGCACGGATTTCCAATTTTATGGCCGTAATCATCCAAAAAATGTAATTTGGTCATGGAGGGGCAGTGACAATGGTTCCTTTGGCCGTAATTGATATCAGAGAAAAATTTTAGACGATTCGGGTCCGGGGGCCTGGGGCCACGGCAGAAGGCGTGGGCTATAGCCCATGATAATTTGGGACTCGCGCGGATTTCCAATTTTATGGCGATAAACTTCCAAAAATGTTAATTTGGTAATGGCCGGGCGGTGACTATGGCTCATTTGGCCGTATTTGATGTCCGAGCAAAATTTTAGACGATTCGGGTCCGGGGGCCCGGTGCCACGGCAAAAGGCGTGGGCTATAGCACAGGAAAAATTGGGACTCACCCGGATTTCCAATTTTATGGCCGCCGTAAACTTCCAAAAAATATAATTTGGTCATGGAGGGGTAGTGACAATGGTTCCTTTGGCCGTAATTGATATCCGAGAAAAATTTTAGACGATTCGGGTCCGGGGGCCCGGGGCCACGGCAGAAGGCGTGGGCTGTAGCACATGAAAATTTGGGACTCGCGCGGATTTCCAATTTTATGGCCATAAACTTCCAAAAAATGTTATTTGGTCATGCAACCGTATTAGATGTCCATGAAAAATTTTAGACGATTCGGGTCCGGGAGCCTGGGGTCACGGCAGAAGGCGTGGGCTATATAGCACACGAAAATTTTGGACTCGCACGGATTTCCAATTTTATGGCCGTAATCATCCAAAAAATGTAATTTGGTCATGGAGGGGCAGTGACAATGGTTCCTTTGGCCGTAATTGATATCAGAGAAAAATTTTAGACGATTCGGGTCCGGGGGCCTGGGGCCACGGCAGAAGCCGTGGGCTATAGCCCATGATAATTTGGGACTCGCGCGGATTTCCAATTATATGGCGATAAACATCCAAAAATGTTAATTTGGTAATGGCCGGGCGGTGACTATGGTTCATTTGGCCGTATTTGATGTCCGAGCAAAATTTTAGACGATTCGGGTCCGGGGGCCCGGTGCCACGGCAAAAGGCGTGGGCTATAGCACAGGAAAAATTGGGACTCACCCGGATTTCCAATTTTATGGCCGCCGTAAACTTCCAAAAAATATAATTTGGTCATGGAGGGGTAGTGACAATGGTTCCTTTGGCCGTAATTGATATCCGAGAAAAATTTTAGACGATTCGGGTCCGGGGGCCCGGGGCCACGGCAGAAGGCGTGGGCTGTAGCACATGAAAATTTGGGACTCGCGCGGATTTCCAATTTTATGGCCATAAACTTCCAAAAAATGTTATTTGGTCATGCAACCGTATTAGATGTCCATGAAAAATTTTAGACGATTCGGGTCCGGGAGCCTGGGGTCACGGCAGAAGGCGTGGGCTATATAGCACACAAAAATTTTGGACTCGCACGGATTTCCAATTTTATGGCCGTAATCATCCAAAAAATGTAATTTGGTCATGGAGGGGCAGTGACAAGGGTTCCTTTGGCCGTAATTGATATCAGAGAAAAATTTTAGACGATTCGGGTCCGGGGGCCTGGGGCCACGGCAGAAGCCGTGGGCTATAGCCCATGATAATTTGGGACTCGCGCGGATTTCCAATTATATGGCGATAAACATCCAAAAATGTTAATTTGGTAATGGCCGGGCGGTGACTATGGTTCATTTTGCCGTATTTGATGTCCGAGCAAAATTTTAGACGATTCGGGTCCGGGGGCCCGGTGCCACGGCAAAAGGCGTGGGCTATAGCACAGGAAAAATTGGGACTCACCCGGATTTCCAATTTTATGGCCGCCGTAAACTTCCAAAAAATATAATTTGGTCATGGAGGGGTAGTGACAATGGTTCCTTTGGCCGTAATTGATATCCGAGAAAAATTTTAGACGATTCGGGTCCGGGGGCCCGGGGCCACGGCAGAAGGCGTGGGCTGTAGCACATGAAAATTTGGGACTCGCGCGGATTTCCAATTTTATGGCCATAAACTTCCAAAAAATGTTATTTGGTCATGCAACCGTATTAGATGTCCATGAAAAATTTTAGACGATTCGGGTCCGGGAGCCTGGGGTCACGGCAGAAGGCGTGGGCTATATAGCACACGAAAATTTTGGACTCGCACGGATTTCCAATTTTATGGCCGTAATCATCCAAAAAATGTAATTTGGTCATGGAGGGGCAGTGACAATGGTTCCTTTGGCCGTAATTGATATCAGAGAAAAATTTTAGACGATTCGGGTCCGGGGGCCTGGGGCCACGGCAGAAGGCGTGGGCTATAGCCCATGATAATTTGGGACTCGCGCGGATTTCCAATTTTATGGCGATAAACTTCCAAAAATGTTAATTTGGTAATGGCCGGGCGGTGACTATGGTTCATTTGGCCGTATTTGATGTCCGAGCAAAATTTTAGACGATTCGGGTCCGGGGGCCCGGTGCCACGGCAAAAGGCGTGGGCTATAGCACAGGAAAAATTGGGACTCACCCGGATTTCCAATTTTATGGCCGCCGTAAACTTCCAAAAAATATAATTTGGTCATGGAGGGGTAGTGACAATGGTTCCTTTGGCCGTAATTGATATCCGAGAAAAATTTTAGACGATTCGGGTCCGGGGGCCCGGGGCCACGGCAGAAGGCGTGGGCTGTAGCACATGAAAATTTGGGACTCGCGCGGATTTCCAATTTTATGGCCATAAACTTCCAAAAAATGTTATTTGGTCATGCAACCGTATTAGATGTCCATGAAAAATTTTAGACGATTCGGGTCCGGGAGCCTGGGGTCACGGCAGAAGGCGTGGGCTATATAGCACACGAAAAATTTGGACTCGCACGGATTTCCAATTTTATGGCCGTAATCATCCAAAAAATGTAATTTGGTCATGGAGGGGCAGTGACAATGGTTCCTTTGGCCGTAATTGATATCAGAGAAAAATTTTAGACGATTCGGGTCCGGGGGCCTGGGGCCACGGCAGAAGCCGTGGGCTATAGCCCATGATAATTTGGGACTCGCGCGGATTTCCAATTATATGGCGATAAACATCCAAAAATGTTAATTTGGTAATGGCCGGGCGGTGACTATGGTTCATTTGGCCGTATTTGATGTCCGAGCAAAATTTTAGACGATTCGGGTCCGGGGGCCCGGTGCCACGGCAAAAGGCGTGGGCTATAGCACAGGAAAAATTGGGACTCACCCGGATTTCCAATTTTATGGCCGCCGTAAACTTCCAAAAAATATAATTTGGTCATGGAGGGGTAGTGACAATGGTTCCTTTGGCCGTAATTGATATCCGAGAAAAATTTTAGACGATTCGGGTCCGGGGGCCCGGGGCCACGGCAGAAGGCGTGGGCTGTAGCACATGAAAATTTGGGACTCGCGCGGATTTCCAATTTTATGGCCATAAACTTCCAAAAAATGTTATTTGGTCATGCAACCGTATTAGATGTCCATGAAAAATTTTAGACGATTCGGGTCCGGGAGCCTGGGGTCACGGCAGAAGGCGTGGGCTATATAGCACACGAAAATTTTGGACTCGCACGGATTTCCAATTTTATGGCCGTAATCATCCAAAAAATGTAATTTGGTCATGGAGGGGCAGTGACAATGGTTCCTTTGGCCGTAATTGATATCAGAGAAAAATTTTAGACGATTCGGGTCCGGGGGCCTGGGGCCACGGCAGAAGCCGTGGGCTATAGCCCATGATAATTTGGGACTCGCGCGGATTTCCAATTATATGGCGATAAACATCCAAAAATGTTAATTTGGTAATGGCCGGGCGGTGACTATGGTTCATTTTGCCGTATTTGATGTCCGAGCAAAATTTTAGACGATTCGGGTCCGGGGGCCCGGTGCCACGGCAAAAGGCGTGGGCTATAGCACAGGAAAAATTGGGACTCACCCGGATTTCCAATTTTATGGCCGCCGTAAACTTCCAAAAAATATAATTTGGTCATGGAGGGGTAGTGACAATGGTTCCTTTGGCCGTAATTGATATCCGAGAAAAATTTTAGACGATTCGGGTCCGGGGGCCCGGGGCCACGGCAGAAGGCGTGGGCTGTAGCACATGAAAATTTGGGACTCGCGCGGATTTCCAATTTTATGGCCATAAACTTCCAAAAAATGTTATTTGGTCATGCAACCGTATTAGATGTCCATGAAAAATTTTAGACGATTCGGGTCCGGGAGCCTGGGGTCACGGCAGAAGGCGTGGGCTATATAGCACACGAAAATTTTGGACTCGCACGGATTTCCAATTTTATGGCCGTAATCATCCAAAAAATGTAATTTGGTCATGGAGGGGCAGTGACAATGGTTCCTTTGGCCGTAATTGATATCAGAGAAAAATTTTAGACGATTCGGGTCCGGGGGCCTGGGGCCACGGCAGAAGCCGTGGGCTATAGCCCATGATAATTTGGGACTCGCGCGGATTTCCAATTATATGGCGATAAACATCCAAAAATGTTAATTTGGTAATGGCCGGGCGGTGACTATGGTTCATTTGGCCGTATTTGATGTCCGAGCAAAATTTTAGACGATTCGGGTCCGGGGGCCCGGTGCCACGGCAAAAGGCGTGGGCTATAGCACAGGAAAAATTGGGACTCACCCGGATTTCCAATTTTATGGCCGCCGTAAACTTCCAAAAAATATAATTTGGTCATGGAGGGGTAGTGACAATGGTTCCTTTGGCCGTAATTGATATCCGAGAAAAATTTTAGACGATTCGGGTCCGGGGGCCCGGGGCCACGGCAGAAGGCGTGGGCTGTAGCACATGAAAATTTGGGACTCGCGCGGATTTCCAATTTTATGGCCATAAACTTCCAAAAAATGTTATTTGGTCATGCAACCGTATTAGATGTCCATGAAAAATTTTAGACGATTCGGGTCCGGGAGCCTGGGGTCACGGCAGAAGGCGTGGGCTATATAGCACACGAAAATTTTGGACTCGCACGGATTTCCAATTTTATGGCCGTAATCATCCAAAAAATGTAATTTGGTCATGGAGGGGCAGTGACAATGGTTCCTTTGGCCGTAATTGATATCAGAGAAAAATTTTAGACGATTCGGGTCCGGGGGCCTGGGGCCACGGCAGAAGCCGTGGGCTATAGCCCATGATAATTTGGGACTCGCGCGGATTTCCAATTATATGGCGATAAACATCCAAAAATGTTAATTTGGTAATGGCCGGGCGGTGACTATGGTTCATTTGGCCGTATTTGATGTCCGAGCAAAATTTTAGACGATTCGGGTCCGGGGGCCCGGTGCCACGGCAAAAGGCGTGGGCTATAGCACAGGAAAAATTGGGACTCACCCGGATTTCCAATTTTATGGCCGCCGTAAACTTCCAAAAAATATAATTTGGTCATGGAGGGGTAGTGACAATGGTTCCTTTGGCCGTAATTGATATCCGAGAAAAATTTTAGACGATTCGGGTCCGGGGGCCCGGGGCCACGGCAGAAGGCGTGGGCTGTAGCACATGAAAATTTGGGACTCGCGCGGATTTCCAATTTTATGGCCATAAACTTCCAAAAAATGTTATTTGGTCATGCAACCGTATTAGATGTCCATGAAAAATTTTAGACGATTCGGGTCCGGGAGCCTGGGGTCACGGCAGAAGGCGTGGGCTATATAGCACACGAAAAATTTGGACTCGCACGGATTTCCAATTTTATGGCCGTAATCATCCAAAAAATGTAATTTGGTCATGGAGGGGCAGTGACAATGGTTCCTTTGGCCGTAATTGATATCAGAGAAAAATTTTAGACGATTCGGGTCCGGGGGCCTGGGGCCACGGCAGAAGCCGTGGGCTATAGCCCATGATAATTTGGGACTCGCGCGGATTTCCAATTATATGGCGATAAACATCCAAAAATGTTAATTTGGTAATGGCCGGGCGGTGACTATGGTTCATTTTGCCGTATTTGATGTCCGAGCAAAATTTTAGACGATTCGGGTCCGGGGGCCCGGTGCCACGGCAAAAGGCGTGGGCTATAGCACAGGAAAAATTGGGACTCACCCGGATTTCCAATTTTATGGCCGCCGTAAACTTCCAAAAAATATAATTTGGTCATGGAGGGGTAGTGACAATGGTTCCTTTGGCCGTAATTGATATCCGAGAAAAATTTTAGACGATTCGGGTCCGGGGGCCCGGGGCCACGGCAGAAGGCGTGGGCTGTAGCACATGAAAATTTGGGACTCGCGCGGATTTCCAATTTTATGGCCATAAACTTCCAAAAAATGTTATTTGGTCATGCAACCGTATTAGATGTCCATGAAAAATTTTAGACGATTCGGGTCCGGGAGCCTGGGGTCACGGCAGAAGGCGTGGGCTATATAGCACACGAAAATTTTGGACTCGCACGGATTTCCAATTTTATGGCCGTAATCATCCAAAAAATGTAATTTGGTCATGGAGGGGCAGTGACAATGGTTCCTTTGGCCGTAATTGATATCAGAGAAAAATTTTAGACGATTCGGGTCCGGGGGCCTGGGGCCACGGCAGAAGGCGTGGGCTATAGCCCATGATAATTTGGGACTCGCGCGGATTTCCAATTTTATGGCGATAAACTTCCAAAAATGTTAATTTGGTAATGGCCGGGCGGTGACTATGGCTCATTTGGCCGTATTTGATGTCCGAGCAAAATTTTAGACGATTCGGGTCCGGGGGCCCGGTGCCACGGCAAAAGGCGTGGGCTATAGCACAGGAAAAATTGGGACTCACCCGGATTTCCAATTTTATGGCCGCCGTAAACTTCCAAAAAATATAATTTGGTCATGGAGGGGTAGTGACAATGGTTCCTTTGGCCGTAATTGATATCCGAGAAAAATTTTAGACGATTCGGGTCCGGGGGCCCGGGGCCACGGCAGAAGGCGTGGGCTGTAGCACATGAAAATTTGGGACTCGCGCGGATTTCCAATTTTATGGCCATAAACTTCCAAAAAATGTTATTTGGTCATGCAACCGTATTAGATGTCCATGAAAAATTTTAGACGATTCGGGTCCGGGAGCCTGGGGTCACGGCAGAAGGCGTGGGCTATATAGCACACGAAAATTTTGGACTCGCACGGATTTCCAATTTTATGGCCGTAATCATCCAAAAAATGTAATTTGGTCATGGAGGGGCAGTGACAATGGTTCCTTTGGCCGTAATTGATATCAGAGAAAAATTTTAGACGATTCGGGTCCGGGGGCCTGGGGCCACGGCAGAAGCCGTGGGCTATAGCCCATGATAATTTGGGACTCGCGCGGATTTCCAATTATATGGCGATAAACATCCAAAAATGTTAATTTGGTAATGGCCGGGCGGTGACTATGGTTCATTTGGCCGTATTTGATGTCCGAGCAAAATTTTAGACGATTCGGGTCCGGGGGCCCGGTGCCACGGCAAAAGGCGTGGGCTATAGCACAGGAAAAATTGGGACTCACCCGGATTTCCAATTTTATGGCCGCCGTAAACTTCCAAAAAATATAATTTGGTCATGGAGGGGTAGTGACAATGGTTCCTTTGGCCGTAATTGATATCCGAGAAAAATTTTAGACGATTCGGGTCCGGGGGCCCGGGGCCACGGCAGAAGGCGTGGGCTGTAGCACATGAAAATTTGGGACTCGCGCGGATTTCCAATTTTATGGCCATAAACTTCCAAAAAATGTTATTTGGTCATGCAACCGTATTAGATGTCCATGAAAAATTTTAGACGATTCGGGTCCGGGAGCCTGGGGTCACGGCAGAAGGCGTGGGCTATATAGCACACGAAAAATTTGGACTCGCACGGATTTCCAATTTTATGGCCGTAATCATCCAAAAAATGTAATTTGGTCATGGAGGGGCAGTGACAATGGTTCCTTTGGCCGTAATTGATATCAGAGAAAAATTTTAGACGATTCGGGTCCGGGGGCCTGGGGCCACGGCAGAAGCCGTGGGCTATAGCCCATGATAATTTGGGACTCGCGCGGATTTCCAATTATATGGCGATAAACATCCAAAAATGTTAATTTGGTAATGGCCGGGCGGTGACTATGGTTCATTTTGCCGTATTTGATGTCCGAGCAAAATTTTAGACGATTCGGGTCCGGGGGCCCGGTGCCACGGCAAAAGGCGTGGGCTATAGCACAGGAAAAATTGGGACTCACCCGGATTTCCAATTTTATGGCCGCCGTAAACTTCCAAAAAATATAATTTGGTCATGGAGGGGTAGTGACAATGGTTCCTTTGGCCGTAATTGATATCCGAGAAAAATTTTAGACGATTCGGGTCCGGGGGCCCGGGGCCACGGCAGAAGGCGTGGGCTGTAGCACATGAAAATTTGGGACTCGCGCGGATTTCCAATTTTATGGCCATAAACTTCCAAAAAATGTTATTTGGTCATGCAACCGTATTAGATGTCCATGAAAAATTTTAGACGATTCGGGTCCGGGAGCCTGGGGTCACGGCAGAAGGCGTGGGCTATATAGCACACGAAAATTTTGGACTCGCACGGATTTCCAATTTTATGGCCGTAATCATCCAAAAAATGTAATTTGGTCATGGAGGGGCAGTGACAATGGTTCCTTTGGCCGTAATTGATATCAGAGAAAAATTTTAGACGATTCGGGTCCGGGGGCCTGGGGCCACGGCAGAAGCCGTGGGCTATAGCCCATGATAATTTGGGACTCGCGCGGATTTCCAATTATATGGCGATAAACATCCAAAAATGTTAATTTGGTAATGGCCGGGCGGTGACTATGGTTCATTTGGCCGTATTTGATGTCCGAGCAAAATTTTAGACGATTCGGGTCCGGGGGCCCGGTGCCACGGCAAAAGGCGTGGGCTATAGCACAGGAAAAATTGGGACTCACCCGGATTTCCAATTTTATGGCCGCCGTAAACTTCCAAAAAATATAATTTGGTCATGGAGGGGTAGTGACAATGGTTCCTTTGGCCGTAATTGATATCCGAGAAAAATTTTAGACGATTCGGGTCCGGGGGCCCGGGGCCACGGCAGAAGGCGTGGGCTGTAGCACATGAAAATTTGGGACTCGCGCGGATTTCCAATTTTATGGCCATAAACTTCCAAAAAATGTTATTTGGTCATGCAACCGTATTAGATGTCCATGAAAAATTTTAGACGATTCGGGTCCGGGAGCCTGGGGTCACGGCAGAAGGCGTGGGCTATATAGCACACGAAAATTTTGGACTCGCACGGATTTCCAATTTTATGGCCGTAATCATCCAAAAAATGTAATTTGGTCATGGAGGGGCAGTGACAATGGTTCCTTTGGCCGTAATTGATATCAGAGAAAAATTTTAGACGATTCGGGTCCGGGGGCCTGGGGCCACGGCAGAAGCCGTGGGCTATAGCCCATGATAATTTGGGACTCGCGCGGATTTCCAATTATATGGCGATAAACATCCAAAAATGTTAATTTGGTAATGGCCGGGCGGTGACTATGGTTCATTTGGCCGTATTTGATGTCCGAGCAAAATTTTAGACGATTCGGGTCCGGGGGCCCGGTGCCACGGCAAAAGGCGTGGGCTATAGCACAGGAAAAATTGGGACTCACCCGGATTTCCAATTTTATGGCCGCCGTAAACTTCCAAAAAATATAATTTGGTCATGGAGGGGTAGTGACAATGGTTCCTTTGGCCGTAATTGATATCCGAGAAAAATTTTAGACGATTCGGGTCCGGGGGCCCGGGGCCACGGCAGAAGGCGTGGGCTGTAGCACATGAAAATTTGGGACTCGCGCGGATTTCCAATTTTATGGCCATAAACTTCCAAAAAATGTTATTTGGTCATGCAACCGTATTAGATGTCCATGAAAAATTTTAGACGATTCGGGTCCGGGAGCCTGGGGTCACGGCAGAAGGCGTGGGCTATATAGCACACGAAAAATTTGGACTCGCACGGATTTCCAATTTTATGGCCGTAATCATCCAAAAAATGTAATTTGGTCATGGAGGGGCAGTGACAATGGTTCCTTTGGCCGTAATTGATATCAGAGAAAAATTTTAGACGATTCGGGTCCGGGGGCCTGGGGCCACGGCAGAAGCCGTGGGCTATAGCCCATGATAATTTGGGACTCGCGCGGATTTCCAATTATATGGCGATAAACATCCAAAAATGTTAATTTGGTAATGGCCGGGCGGTGACTATGGTTCATTTGGCCGTATTTGATGTCCGAGCAAAATTTTAGACGATTCGGGTCCGGGGGCCCGGTGCCACGGCAAAAGGCGTGGGCTATAGCACAGGAAAAATTGGGACTCACCCGGATTTCCAATTTTATGGCCGCCGTAAACTTCCAAAAAATATAATTTGGTCATGGAGGGGTAGTGACAATGGTTCCTTTGGCCGTAATTGATATCCGAGAAAAATTTTAGACGATTCGGGTCCGGGGGCCCGGGGCCACGGCAGAAGGCGTGGGCTGTAGCACATGAAAATTTGGGACTCGCGCGGATTTCCAATTTTATGGCCATAAACTTCCAAAAAATGTTATTTGGTCATGCAACCGTATTAGATGTCCATGAAAAATTTTAGACGATTCGGGTCCGGGAGCCTGGGGTCACGGCAGAAGGCGTGGGCTATATAGCACACGAAAATTTTGGACTCGCACGGATTTCCAATTTTATGGCCGTAATCATCCAAAAAATGTAATTTGGTCATGGAGGGGCAGTGACAATGGTTCCTTTGGCCGTAATTGATATCAGAGAAAAATTTTAGACGATTCGGGTCCGGGGGCCTGGGGCCACGGCAGAAGCCGTGGGCTATAGCCCATGATAATTTGGGACTCGCGCGGATTTCCAATTATATGGCGATAAACATCCAAAAATGTTAATTTGGTAATGGCCGGGCGGTGACTATGGTTCATTTGGCCGTATTTGATGTCCGAGCAAAATTTTAGACGATTCGGGTCCGGGGGCCCGGTGCCACGGCAAAAGGCGTGGGCTATAGCACAGGAAAAATTGGGACTCACCCGGATTTCCAATTTTATGGCCGCCGTAAACTTCCAAAAAATATAATTTGGTCATGGAGGGGTAGTGACAATGGTTCCTTTGGCCGTAATTGATATCCGAGAAAAATTTTAGACGATTCGGGTCCGGGGGCCCGGGGCCACGGCAGAAGGCGTGGGCTGTAGCACATGAAAATTTGGGACTCGCGCGGATTTCCAATTTTATGGCCATAAACTTCCAAAAAATGTTATTTGGTCATGCAACCGTATTAGATGTCCATGAAAAATTTTAGACGATTCGGGTCCGGGAGCCTGGGGTCACGGCAGAAGGCGTGGGCTATATAGCACACGAAAATTTTGGACTCGCACGGATTTCCAATTTTATGGCCGTAATCATCCAAAAAATGTAATTTGGTCATGGAGGGGCAGTGACAATGGTTCCTTTGGCCGTAATTGATATCAGAGAAAAATTTTAGACGATTCGGGTCCGGGGGCCTGGGGCCACGGCAGAAGCCGTGGGCTATAGCCCATGATAATTTGGGACTCGCGCGGATTTCCAATTATATGGCGATAAACATCCAAAAATGTTAATTTGGTAATGGCCGGGCGGTGACTATGGTTCATTTGGCCGTATTTGATGTCCGAGCAAAATTTTAGACGATTCGGGTCCGGGGGCCCGGTGCCACGGCAAAAGGCGTGGGCTATAGCACAGGAAAAATTGGGACTCACCCGGATTTCCAATTTTATGGCCGCCGTAAACTTCCAAAAAATATAATTTGGTCATGGAGGGGTAGTGACAATGGTTCCTTTGGCCGTAATTGATATCCGAGAAAAATTTTAGACGATTCGGGTCCGGGGGCCCGGGGCCACGGCAGAAGGCGTGGGCTGTAGCACATGAAAATTTGGGACTCGCGCGGATTTCCAATTTTATGGCCATAAACTTCCAAAAAATGTTATTTGGTCATGCAACCGTATTAGATGTCCATGAAAAATTTTAGACGATTCGGGTCCGGGAGCCTGGGGTCACGGCAGAAGGCGTGGGCTATATAGCACACGAAAATTTTGGACTCGCACGGATTTCCAATTTTATGGCCGTAATCATCCAAAAAATGTAATTTGGTCATGGAGGGGCAGTGACAATGGTTCCTTTGGCCGTAATTGATATCAGAGAAAAATTTTAGACGATTCGGGTCCGGGGGCCTGGGGCCACGGCAGAAGCCGTGGGCTATAGCCCATGATAATTTGGGACTCGCGCGGATTTCCAATTATATGGCGATAAACATCCAAAAATGTTAATTTGGTAATGGCCGGGCGGTGACTATGGTTCATTTGGCCGTATTTGATGTCCGAGCAAAATTTTAGACGATTCGGGTCCGGGGGCCCGGTGCCACGGCAAAAGGCGTGGGCTATAGCACAGGAAAAATTGGGACTCACCCGGATTTCCAATTTTATGGCCGCCGTAAACTTCCAAAAAATATAATTTGGTCATGGAGGGGTAGTGACAATGGTTCCTTTGGCCGTAATTGATATCCGAGAAAAATTTTAGACGATTCGGGTCCGGGGGCCCGGGGCCACGGCAGAAGGCGTGGGCTGTAGCACATGAAAATTTGGGACTCGCGCGGATTTCCAATTTTATGGCCATAAACTTCCAAAAAATGTTATTTGGTCATGCAACCGTATTAGATGTCCATGAAAAATTTTAGACGATTCGGGTCCGGGAGCCTGGGGTCACGGCAGAAGGCGTGGGCTATATAGCACACGAAAATTTTGGACTCGCACGGATTTCCAATTTTATGGCCGTAATCATCCAAAAAATGTAATTTGGTCATGGAGGGGCAGTGACAATGGTTCCTTTGGCCGTAATTGATATCAGAGAAAAATTTTAGACGATTCGGGTCCGGGGGCCTGGGGCCACGGCAGAAGCCGTGGGCTATAGCCCATGATAATTTGGGACTCGCGCGGATTTCCAATTATATGGCGATAAACATCCAAAAATGTTAATTTGGTAATGGCCGGGCGGTGACTATGGTTCATTTTGCCGTATTTGATGTCCGAGCAAAATTTTAGACGATTCGGGTCCGGGGGCCCGGTGCCACGGCAAAAGGCGTGGGCTATAGCACAGGAAAAATTGGGACTCACCCGGATTTCCAATTTTATGGCCGCCGTAAACTTCCAAAAAATATAATTTGGTCATGGAGGGGTAGTGACAATGGTTCCTTTGGCCGTAATTGATATCCGAGAAAAATTTTAGACGATTCGGGTCCGGGGGCCCGGGGCCACGGCAGAAGGCGTGGGCTGTAGCACATGAAAATTTGGGACTCGCGCGGATTTCCAATTTTATGGCCATAAACTTCCAAAAAATGTTATTTGGTCATGCAACCGTATTAGATGTCCATGAAAAATTTTAGACGATTCGGGTCCGGGAGCCTGGGGTCACGGCAGAAGGCGTGGGCTATATAGCACACGAAAATTTTGGACTCGCACGGATTTCCAATTTTATGGCCGTAATCATCCAAAAAATGTAATTTGGTCATGGAGGGGCAGTGACAATGGTTCCTTTGGCCGTAATTGATATCAGAGAAAAATTTTAGACGATTCGGGTCCGGGGGCCTGGGGCCACGGCAGAAGCCGTGGGCTATAGCCCATGATAATTTGGGACTCGCGCGGATTTCCAATTATATGGCGATAAACATCCAAAAATGTTAATTTGGTAATGGCCGGGCGGTGACTATGGTTCATTTGGCCGTATTTGATGTCCGAGCAAAATTTTAGACGATTCGGGTCCGGGGGCCCGGTGCCACGGCAAAAGGCGTGGGCTATAGCACAGGAAAAATTGGGACTCACCCGGATTTCCAATTTTATGGCCGCCGTAAACTTCCAAAAAATATAATTTGGTCATGGAGGGGTAGTGACAATGGTTCCTTTGGCCGTAATTGATATCCGAGAAAAATTTTAGACGATTCGGGTCCGGGGGCCCGGGGCCACGGCAGAAGGCGTGGGCTGTAGCACATGAAAATTTGGGACTCGCGCGGATTTCCAATTTTATGGCCATAAACTTCCAAAAAATGTTATTTGGTCATGCAACCGTATTAGATGTCCATGAAAAATTTTAGACGATTCGGGTCCGGGAGCCTGGGGTCACGGCAGAAGGCGTGGGCTATATAGCACACGAAAAATTTGGACTCGCACGGATTTCCAATTTTATGGCCGTAATCATCCAAAAAATGTAATTTGGTCATGGAGGGGCAGTGACAATGGTTCCTTTGGCCGTAATTGATATCAGAGAAAAATTTTAGACGATTCGGGTCCGGGGGCCTGGGGCCACGGCAGAAGCCGTGGGCTATAGCCCATGATAATTTGGGACTCGCGCGGATTTCCAATTATATGGCGATAAACATCCAAAAATGTTAATTTGGTAATGGCCGGGCGGTGACTATGGTTCATTTGGCCGTATTTGATGTCCGAGCAAAATTTTAGACGATTCGGGTCCGGGGGCCCGGTGCCACGGCAAAAGGCGTGGGCTATAGCACAGGAAAAATTGGGACTCACCCGGATTTCCAATTTTATGGCCGCCGTAAACTTCCAAAAAATATAATTTGGTCATGGAGGGGTAGTGACAATGGTTCCTTTGGCCGTAATTGATATCCGAGAAAAATTTTAGACGATTCGGGTCCGGGGGCCCGGGGCCACGGCAGAAGGCGTGGGCTGTAGCACATGAAAATTTGGGACTCGCGCGGATTTCCAATTTTATGGCCATAAACTTCCAAAAAATGTTATTTGGTCATGCAACCGTATTAGATGTCCATGAAAAATTTTAGACGATTCGGGTCCGGGAGCCTGGGGTCACGGCAGAAGGCGTGGGCTATATAGCACACGAAAATTTTGGACTCGCACGGATTTCCAATTTTATGGCCGTAATCATCCAAAAAATGTAATTTGGTCATGGAGGGGCAGTGACAATGGTTCCTTTGGCCGTAATTGATATCAGAGAAAAATTTTAGACGATTCGGGTCCGGGGGCCTGGGGCCACGGCAGAAGCCGTGGGCTATAGCCCATGATAATTTGGGACTCGCGCGGATTTCCAATTATATGGCGATAAACATCCAAAAATGTTAATTTGGTAATGGCCGGGCGGTGACTATGGTTCATTTGGCCGTATTTGATGTCCGAGCAAAATTTTAGACGATTCGGGTCCGGGGGCCCGGTGCCACGGCAAAAGGCGTGGGCTATAGCACAGGAAAAATTGGGACTCACCCGGATTTCCAATTTTATGGCCGCCGTAAACTTCCAAAAAATATAATTTGGTCATGGAGGGGTAGTGACAATGGTTCCTTTGGCCGTAATTGATATCCGAGAAAAATTTTAGACGATTCGGGTCCGGGGGCCCGGGGCCACGGCAGAAGGCGTGGGCTGTAGCACATGAAAATTTGGGACTCGCGCGGATTTCCAATTTTATGGCCATAAACTTCCAAAAAATGTTATTTGGTCATGCAACCGTATTAGATGTCCATGAAAAATTTTAGACGATTCGGGTCCGGGAGCCTGGGGTCACGGCAGAAGGCGTGGGCTATATAGCACACGAAAAATTTGGACTCGCACGGATTTCCAATTTTATGGCCGTAATCATCCAAAAAATGTAATTTGGTCATGGAGGGGCAGTGACAATGGTTCCTTTGGCCGTAATTGATATCAGAGAAAAATTTTAGACGATTCGGGTCCGGGGGCCTGGGGCCACGGCAGAAGCCGTGGGCTATAGCCCATGATAATTTGGGACTCGCGCGGATTTCCAATTATATGGCGATAAACATCCAAAAATGTTAATTTGGTAATGGCCGGGCGGTGACTATGGTTCATTTGGCCGTATTTGATGTCCGAGCAAAATTTTAGACGATTCGGGTCCGGGGGCCCGGTGCCACGGCAAAAGGCGTGGGCTATAGCACAGGAAAAATTGGGACTCACCCGGATTTCCAATTTTATGGCCGCCGTAAACTTCCAAAAAATATAATTTGGTCATGGAGGGGTAGTGACAATGGTTCCTTTGGCCGTAATTGATATCCGAGAAAAATTTTAGACGATTCGGGTCCGGGGGCCCGGGGCCACGGCAGAAGGCGTGGGCTGTAGCACATGAAAATTTGGGACTCGCGCGGATTTCCAATTTTATGGCCATAAACTTCCAAAAAATGTTATTTGGTCATGCAACCGTATTAGATGTCCATGAAAAATTTTAGACGATTCGGGTCCGGGAGCCTGGGGTCACGGCAGAAGGCGTGGGCTATATAGCACACGAAAATTTTGGACTCGCACGGATTTCCAATTTTATGGCCGTAATCATCCAAAAAATGTAATTTGGTCATGGAGGGGCAGTGACAATGGTTCCTTTGGCCGTAATTGATATCAGAGAAAAATTTTAGACGATTCGGGTCCGGGGGCCTGGGGCCACGGCAGAAGCCGTGGGCTATAGCCCATGATAATTTGGGACTCGCGCGGATTTCCAATTATATGGCGATAAACATCCAAAAATGTTAATTTGGTAATGGCCGGGCGGTGACTATGGTTCATTTGGCCGTATTTGATGTCCGAGCAAAATTTTAGACGATTCGGGTCCGGGGGCCCGGTGCCACGGCAAAAGGCGTGGGCTATAGCACAGGAAAAATTGGGACTCACCCGGATTTCCAATTTTATGGCCGCCGTAAACTTCCAAAAAATATAATTTGGTCATGGAGGGGTAGTGACAATGGTTCCTTTGGCCGTAATTGATATCCGAGAAAAATTTTAGACGATTCGGGTCCGGGGGCCCGGGGCCACGGCAGAAGGCGTGGGCTGTAGCACATGAAAATTTGGGACTCGCGCGGATTTCCAATTTTATGGCCATAAACTTCCAAAAAATGTTATTTGGTCATGCAACCGTATTAGATGTCCATGAAAAATTTTAGACGATTCGGGTCCGGGAGCCTGGGGTCACGGCAGAAGGCGTGGGCTATATAGCACACGAAAATTTTGGACTCGCACGGATTTCCAATTTTATGGCCGTAATCATCCAAAAAATGTAATTTGGTCATGGAGGGGCAGTGACAATGGTTCCTTTGGCCGTAATTGATATCAGAGAAAAATTTTAGACGATTCGGGTCCGGGGGCCTGGGGCCACGGCAGAAGGCGTGGGCTATAGCCCATGATAATTTGGGACTCGCGCGGATTTCCAATTATATGGCGATAAACATCCAAAAATGTTAATTTGGTAATGGCCGGGCGGTGACTATGGTTCATTTGGCCGTATTTGATGTCCGAGCAAAATTTTAGACGATTCGGGTCCGGGGGCCCGGTGCCACGGCAAAAGGCGTGGGCTATAGCACAGGAAAAATTGGGACTCACCCGGATTTCCAATTTTATGGCCGCCGTAAACTTCCAAAAAATATAATTTGGTCATGGAGGGGTAGTGACAATGGTTCCTTTGGCCGTAATTGATATCAGAGAAAAACTTTAGACGATTCGGGTCCGGGGGTCTGGGGCCACGGCAGAAGGCGTGGGCTATAGCCCATGATAATTTGGGACTCGCGCGGATTTCCAATTTTATGGCGATAAACTTCCAAAAATGTTAATTTGGTAATGGCCGGGCGGTGACTATGGTTCATTTGGCCGTATTTGATGTCCGAGCAAAATTTTAGACGATTCGGGTCCGGGGGCCCGGTGCCACGGCAAAAGGCGTGGGCTATAGCACAGGAAAAATTGGGACTCACCCGGATTTCCAATTTTATGGCCGCCGTAAACTTCCAAAAAATATAATTTGGTCATGGAGGGGTAGTGACAATGGTTCCTTTGGCCGTAATTGATATCCGAGAAAAATTTTAGACGATTCGGGTCCGGGGGCCCGGGGCCACGGCAGAAGGCGTGGGCTGTAGCACATGAAAATTTGGGACTCGCGCGGATTTCCAATTATATGGCCGTAATCTTCCAAAAAATGTAATTTGGTCATGGCGGGGCAGTAACTATGGTTACTTTGGCTGTATTGGATGTCCAAGAAAAATTTTAGACGATTCGGGTCCGGGAGCCTGGGGTCACGGCAGAAGGCGTGGGCTATTGCATATGAAAATTTGGGACTCGCGCGGATTTCAAATTTTATGGCCGTAATCTTCCAAAAATTGTAATTTGGTCATGGCCGGGCGGTGACTACGGTTCCTTTGGCCGTATTTGATGTCCGAGAAAATATTTAGACGATTCGAGTCCGGGGGTCCGAGGCCACGGCAGAAGGCGTGGGCTATAGCACACGAAAATTTGGGACTCGCGCGGATTTCCAATTTTATGGCCATAAACTTCCAAAAAATGTTATTTGGTCATGCAACCGTATTAGATGTCCATGAAAAATTTTAGACGATTCGGGTCCGGGAGCCTGGGGTCACGGCAGAAGGCGTGGGCTATATAGCACACGAAAAATTTGGACTCGCACGGATTTCCAATTTTATGGCCGTAATCATCCAAAAAATGTAATTTGGTCATGGAGGGGCAGTGACAATGGTTCCTTTGGCCGTAATTGATATCAGAGAAAAATTTTAGACGATTCGGGTCCGGGGGCCTGGGGCCACGGCAGAAGGCGTGGGCTATAGCCCATGATAATTTGGGACTCGCGCGGATTTCCAATTTTATGGCGATAAACTTCCAAAAATGTTAATTTGGTAATGGCCGGGCGGTGACTATGGTTCATTTGGCCGTATTTGATGTCCGAGCAAAATTTTAGACGATTCGGGTCCGGGGGCCCGGTGCCACGGCAAAAGGCGTGGGCTATAGCACAGGAAAAATTGGGACTCACCCGGATTTCCAATTTTATGGCCGCCGTAAACTTCCAAAAAATATAATTTGGTCATGGAGGGGTAGTGACAATGGTTCCTTTGGCCGTAATTGATATCCGAGAAAAATTTTAGACGATTCGGGTCCGGGGGCCCGGGGCCACGGCAGAAGGCGTGGGCTGTAGCACATGAAAATTTGGGACTCGCGCGGATTTCCAATTTTATGGCCATAAACTTCCAAAAAATGTTATTTGGTCATGGAATGGAGGTGACTATGGTATCTTTGGCCGTATTAGATGTCCATGAAAAATTTTAGACGATTCGGGTCCGGGAGCCTGGGGTCACGGCAGAAGGCGTGGGCTATATAGCACACGAAAAATTTGGACTCGCACGGATTTCCAATTTTATGGCCGTAATCATCCAAAAAATGTAATTTGGTCATGGAGGGGCAGTGACAATGGTTCCTTTGGCCGTAATTGATATCAGAGAAAAATTTTAGACGATTCGGGTCCGGGGGCCTGGGGCCACGGCAGAAGGCGTGGGCTATAGCCCATGATAATTTGGGACTCGCGCGGATTTCCAATTTTATGGCGATAAACTTCCAAAAATGTTAATTTGGTAATGGCCGGGCGGTGACTATGGTTCATTTGGCCGTATTTGATGTCCGAGCAAAATTTTAGACGATTCGGGTCCGGGGGCCCGGTGCCACGGCAAAAGGCGTGGGCTATAGCACAGGAAAAATTGGGACTCACCCGGATTTCCAATTTTATGGCCGCCGTAAACTTCCAAAAAATATAATTTGGTCATGGAGGGGTAGTGACAATGGTTCCTTTGGCCGTAATTGATATCCGAGAAAAATTTTAGACGATTCGGGTCCGGGGGCCCGGGGCCACGGCAGAAGGCGTGGGCTGTAGCACATGAAAATTTGGGACTCGCGCGGATTTCCAATTTTATGGCCATAAACTTCCAAAAAATGTTATTTGGTCATGCAACCGTATTAGATGTCCATGAAAAATTTTAGACGATTCGGGTCCGGGAGCCTGGGGTCACGGCAGAAGGCGTGGGCTATATAGCACACGAAAATTTTGGACTCGCACGGATTTCCAATTTTATGGCCGTAATCATCCAAAAAATGTAATTTGGTCATGGAGGGGCAGTGACAATGGTTCCTTTGGCCGTAATTGATATCAGAGAAAAATTTTAGACGATTCGGGTCCGGGGGTCCGAGGCCACGGCAGAAGGCGTGGGCTATAGCACACGAAAAATTTGGACTCGCGCGGATTTCCAATTTGATGGCCGTAAACTTCCAAAAAATGTAATTTGGTCAATGATGGGCAGTGCCTATGGTATCTTTGGCCGTATTTCATGTCCGAGAAATATTTAGACGATTCGAGTCCGGGGGCCCTGGGCAACGGCAGAAGGCGTGGGCTATAGCCCATGAAAATTTGGGACTCGCGCGGATTTCCAATTTTATTGGCGTAAACATCCAAAAAATGTAATTTGGTCATGGAGGGGCAGTGACAATGGTTCCTTTGGCCGTAATTGATATCAGAGAAAAATTTTAGACGATTCGGGTCCGGGGGCCCGGTGCCACGGCAAAAGGCGTGGGCTATAGCACAGGAAAAATTGGGACTCACCCGGATTTCCAATTTTATGGCCGCCGTAAACTTCCAAAAAATATAATTTGGTCATGGAGGGGTAGTGACAATGGTTCCTTTGGCCGTAATTGATATCCGAGAAAAATTTTAGACGATTCGGGTCCGGGGGCCCGGGGCCACGGCAGAAGGCGTGGGCTGTAGCACATGAAAATTTGGGACTCGCGCGGATTTCCAATTTTATGGCGATAAACATCCAAAAATGTTAATTTGGTAATGGCCGGGCGGTGACTATGGTATCTTTGGCCGTATTAGATGTCCATGAAAAATTTTAGACGATTCGGGTCCGGGAGCCTGGGGTCACGGCAGAAGGCGTGGGCTATATAGCACACGAAAAATTTGGACTCGCACGGATTTCCAATTTTATGGCCGTAATCATCCAAAAAATGTAATTTGGTCATGGAGGGGCAGTGACAATGGTTCCTTTGGCCGTAATTGATATCAGAGAAAAATTTTAGACGATTCGGGTCCGGGGGCCTGGGGCCACGGCAGAAGCCGTGGGCTATAGCCCATGATAATTTGGGACTCGCGCGGATTTCCAATTATATGGCGATAAACATCCAAAAATGTTAATTTGGTAATGGCCGGGCGGTGACTATGGTTCATTTGGCCGTATTTGATGTCCGAGCAAAATTTTAGACGATTCGGGTCCGGGGGCCCGGTGCCACGGCAAAAGGCGTGGGCTATAGCACAGGAAAAATTGGGACTCACCCGGATTTCCAATTTTATGGCCGCCGTAAACTTCCAAAAAATATAATTTGGTCATGGAGGGGTAGTGACAATGGTTCCTTTGGCCGTAATTGATATCCGAGAAAAATTTTAGACGATTCGGGTCCGGGGGCCCGGGGCCACGGCAGAAGGCGTGGGCTGTAGCACATGAAAATTTGGGACTCGCGCGGATTTCCAATTATATGGCCGTAATCTTCCAAAAAATGTAATTTGGTCATGGCGGGGCAGTAACTATGGTTACTTTGGCTGTATTGGATGTCCAAGAAAAATTTTAGACGATTCGGGTCCGGGAGCCTGGGGTCACGGCAGAAGGCTTGGGCTATAGCCCATGAAAATTTGGGACTCGCGCGGATTTCAAATTTTATTGCCGTAAACATCCAAAAAATATAATTTGGTCATGGAATGGAGGTGACTATGGTATCTTTGGCCGTATTTCATGTCCGAGAAAATATTTAGACGATTCGAGTCCGGGGGCCTTGGGCCACGGCAGAAGGCGTGGGCTATATAGCACACGAAAAATTTGGACTCGCACGGATTTCCAATTTTATGGCCGTAATCATCCAAAAAATGTAATTTGGTCATGGAGGGGCAGTGACAATGGTTCCTTTGGCCGTAAGTGATATCAGAGAAAAACTTTAGACGATTCGGGTCCGGGGGCCTGGGGCCACGGCAGAAGGCGTGGGCTATAGCCCATGATAATTTGGGACTCGCGCGGATTTCCAATTTTATGGCGATAAACTTCCAAAAATGTTAATTTGGTAATGGCCGGGCGGTGACTATGGTTCATTTGGCCGTATTTGATGTCCGAGCAAAATTTTAGACGATTCGGGTCCGGGGGCCCGGTGCCACGGCAAAAGGCGTGGGCTATAGCACAGGAAAAATTGGGACTCACCCGGATTTCCAATTTTATGGCCGCCGTAAACTTCCAAAAAATATAATTTGGTCATGGAGGGGTAGTGACAATGGTTCCTTTGGCCGTAATTGATATCCGAGAAAAATTTTAGACGATTCGGGTCCGGGGGCCCGGGGCCACGGCAGAAGGCGTGGGCTGTAGCACATGAAAATTTGGGACTCGCGCGGATTTCCAATTTTATGGCCATAAACTTCCAAAAAATGTTATTTGGTCATGGAGGGGTAGTTACTATGGTTACTTTGGCTGTATTTGATTTCCTAGAAAAATTTTAGACGATTCGGGTCCGGGAGCCTGGGGTCACGGCAGAAGGCTTGGGCTATAGCCCATGAAAATTTGGGACTCGCGCGGATTTCAAATTTTATTGCCGTAAACATCCAAAAAATGTAATTTGGTCATGGAATGGAGGTGACTATGGTATCTTTGGCCGTATTTCATGTCCGAGAAAATATTTAGACGATTCAAGTCCGGGGTCCCTGGGCCACGGCAGAAGGCGTGGGCTATATAGCACACGAAAAATTTGGACTCGCACGGATTTCCAATTTTATGGCCGTAATCATCCAAAAAATGTAATTTGGTCATGGAGGGGCAGTGACAATGGTTCCTTTGGCCGTAATTGATATCAGAGAAAAATTTTAGACGATTCGGGTCCGGGGGCCTGGGGCCACGGCAGAAGCCGTGGGCTATAGCCCATGATAATTTGGGACTCGCGCGGATTTCCAATTTTATGGCGATAAACTTCCAAAAATGTTAATTTGGTAATGGCCGGGCGGTGACTATGGTTCATTTGGCCGTATTTGATGTCCGAGCAAAATTTTAGACGATTCGGGTCCGGGGGCCCGGTGCCACGGCAAAAGGCGTGGGCTATAGCACAGGAAAAATTGGGACTCACCCGGATTTCCAATTTTATGGCCGCCGTAAACTTCCAAAAAATATAATTTGGTCATGGAGGGGTAGTGACAATGGTTCCTTTGGCCGTAATTGATATCCGAGAAAAATTTTAGACGATTCGGGTCCGGGGGCCCGGGGCCACGGCAGAAGGCGTGGGCTGTAGCACATGAAAATTTGGGACTCGCGCGGATTTCCAATTTTATGGCCATAAACTTCCAAAAAATGTTATTTGGTAATGGCCGGGCGGTGACTATGGGTCATTTGGCCGTATTTGATGTCCATGAAAAATTTTAGACGATTCGGGTCCGGGAGCCTGGGGTCACGGCAGAAGGCGTGGGCTATATAGCACACGAAAATTTTGGACTCGCACGGATTTCCAATTTTATGGCCGTAATCATCCAAAAAATGTAATTTGGTCATGGAGGGGCAGTGACAATGGTTCCTTTGGCCGTAATTGATATCAGAGAAAAATTTTAGACGATTCGGGTCCGGGGGCCTGGGGCCACGGCAGAAGGCGTGGGCTATAACCCATGATAATTTGGGACTCGCGCGGATTTCCAATTTTATGGCGATAAACTTCCAAAAATGTTAATTTGGTAATGGCCGGGCGGTGACTATGGCTCATTTGGCCGTATTTCATGTCCGAGAAATATTTAGACGATTCGAGTCCGGGGGCCCTGGGCAACGGCAGAAGGCGTGGGCTATAGCCCATGAAAATTTGGGACTCGCGCGGATTTCCAATTTTATGGCCGTTATCTTCAAAAAAATGTAATTTGGTCATGGAACCGCATTAGTTGTCCGAGAAAATATTTAAACGATTCGAGTTCGGGGGCCGGGGCCACAGCAGAAGGCGTGGGCTATAGCACACGAAAAATTTGGACTCGCACGGATTTCCAATTTTATGGCCGTAATCATCCAAAAAATGTAATTTGGTCATGGAGGGGCAGTGACAATGGTTCCTTTGGCCGTAATTGATATCCGAGAAAAATTTTAGACGATTCGGGTCCGGGGGCCCGGGGCCACGGCAGAAGGCGTGGGCTGTAGCACATGAAAATTTGGGACTCGCGCGGATTTCCAATTTTATGGCCATAAACTTCCAAAAAATGTTATTTGGTCATGGAATGGAGGTGACTATGGTATCTTTGGCCGTATTAGATGTCCATGAAAAATTTTAGACGATTCGGGTCCGGGAGCCTGGTGTCACGGCAGAAGGCGTGGGCTATATAGCACACGAAAAATTTGGACTCGCACGGATTTCCAATTTTATGGCCGTAATCATCCAAAAAATGTAATTTGGTCATGGAGGGGCAGTGACAATGGTTCCTTTGGCCGTAATTGATATCAGAGAAAAATTTTAGACGATTCGGGTCCGGGGGCCTGGGGCCACGGCAGAAGGCGTGGGCTATAGCCCATGATAATTTGGGACTCGCGCGGATTTCCAATTTTATGGCGATAAACTTCCAAAAATGTTAATTTGGTAATGGCCGGGCGGTGACTATGGTTCATTTGGCCGTATTTGATGTCCGAGCAAAATTTTAGACGATTCGGGTCCGGGGGCCCGGTGCCACGGCAAAAGGCGTGGGCTATAGCACAGGAAAAATTGGGACTCACCCGGATTTCCAATTTTATGGCCGCCGTAAACTTCCAAAAAATATAATTTGGTCATGGAGGGGTAGTGACAATGGTTCCTTTGGCCGTAATTGATATCCGAGAAAAATTTTAGACGATTCGGGTCCGGGGGCCCGGGGCCACGGCAGAAGGCGTGGGCTGTAGCACATGAAAATTTGGGACTCGCGCGGATTTCCAATTTTATGGCCATAAACTTCCAAAAAATGTTATTTGGTCATGCAACCGTATTAGATGTCCATGAAAAATTTTAGACGATTCGGGTCCGGGAGCCTGGGGTCACGGCAGAAGGCGTGGGCTATTGCATATGAAAATTTGGGACTCGCGCGGATTTCCAAATTTATTGCCGTAAACATCCAAAAAATGTAATTTGGTCATGGAATGGAGGTGACTATGGTATCTTTGGCCGTATTTCATGTCCGAGAAAATATTTAGACGATTCGAGTCCGGGGGCCCTGGGCCACGGCAGAAGGCGTGGGCTATATAGCACACGAAAAATTTGGACTCGCACGGATTTCCAATTTTATGGCCGTAATCATCCAAAAAATGTAATTTGGTCATGGAGGGGCAGTGACAATGGTTCCTTTGGCCGTAATTGATATCAGAGAAAAATTTTAGACGATTCGGGTCCGGGGGCCTGGGGCCACGGCAGAAGGCGTGGGCTATAGCCCATGATAATTTGGGACTCGCGCGGATTTCCAATTTTATGGCGATAAACTTCCAAAAATGTTAATTTGGTAATGGCCGGGCGGTGACTATGGTTCATTTGGCCGTATTTGATGTCCGAGCAAAATTTTAGACGATTCGGGTCCGGGGGCCCGGTGCCACGGCAAAAGGCGTGGGCTATAGCACAGGAAAAATTGGGACTCACCCGGATTTCCAATTTTATGGCCGCCGTAAACTTCCAAAAAATATAATTTGGTCATGGAGGGGTAGTGACAATGGTTCCTTTGGCCGTAATTGATATCCGAGAAAAATTTTAGACGATTCGGGTCCGGGGGCCCGGGGCCACGGCAGAAGGCGTGGGCTGTAGCACATGAAAATTTGGGACTCGCGCGGATTTCCAATTTTATGGCCATAAACTTCCAAAAAATGTTATTTGGTCATGCAACCGTATTAGATGTCCATGAAAAATTTTAGACGATTCGGGTCCGGGAGCCTGGGGTCACGGCAGAAGGCGTGGGCTATATAGCACACGAAAATTTTGGACTCGCACGGATTTCCAATTTTATGGCCGTAATCATCCAAAAAATGTAATTTGGTCATGGAGGGGCAGTGACAATGGTTCCTTTGGCCGTAATTGATATCAGAGAAAAATTTTAGACGATTCGGGTCCGGGGGCCTGGGGCCACGGCAGAAGGCGTGGGCTATAGCCCATGATAATTTGGGACTCGCGCGGATTTCCAATTATATGGCGATAAACATCCAAAAATGTTAATTTGGTAATGGCCGGGCGGTGACTATGGTTCATTTGGCCGTATTTGATGTCCGAGCAAAATTTTAGACGATTCGGGTCCGGGGGCCCGGTGCCACGGCAAAAGGCGTGGGCTATAGCACAGGAAAAATTGGGACTCACCCGGATTTCCAATTTTATGGCCGCCGTAAACTTCCAAAAAATATAATTTGGTCATGGAGGGGTAGTGACAATGGTTCCTTTGGCCGTAATTGATATCCGAGAAAAATTTTAGACGATTCGGGTCCGGGGGCCCGGGGCCACGGCAGAAGGCGTGGGCTGTAGCACATGAAAATTTGGGACTCGCGCGGATTTCCAATTTTATGGCCATAAACTTCCAAAAAATGTTATTTGGTCATGGAGGGGTAGTGACAATGGTTCCTTTGGCCGTAATTGATATCCGAGAAAAATTTTAGACGATTCGGGTCCGGGAGCCTGGGGTCACGGCAGAAGGCGTGGGCTATATAGCACACGAAAATTTTGGACTCGCACGGATTTCCAATTTTATGGCCGTAATCATCCAAAAAATGTAATTTGGTCATGGAGGGGCAGTGACAATGGTTCCTTTGGCCGTAATTGATATCAGAGAAAAATTTTAGACGATTCGGGTCCGGGGGCCTGGGGCCACGGCAGAAGGCGTGGGCTATAGCCCATGATAATTTGGGACTCGCGCGGATTTCCAATTTTATGGCCATAAACTTCCAAAAAATGTTATTTGGTCATGGCCGGGCGGTGACTATGGTTCATTTGGCCGTATTTGATGTCCGAGCAAAATTTTAGACGATTCGGGTCCGGGGGCCCGGTGCCACGGCAAAAGGCGTGGGCTATAGCACAGGAAAAATTGGGACTCACCCGGATTTCCAATTTTATGGCCGCCGTAAACTTCCAAAAAATATAATTTGGTCATGGAGGGGTAGTGACAATGGTTCCTTTGGCCGTAATTGATATCCGAGAAAAATTTTAGACGATTCGGGTCCGGGGGCCCGGGGCCACGGCAGAAGGCGTGGGCTGTAGCACATGAAAATTTGGGACTCGCGCGGATTTCCAATTTTATGGCCATAAACTTCCAAAAAATGTTATTTGGTCATGCAACCGTATTAGATGTCCATGAAAAATTTTAGACGATTCGGGTCCGGGAGCCTGGGGTCACGGCAGAAGGCGTGGGCTATATAGCACACGAAAAATTTGGACTCGCACGGATTTCCAATTTTATGGCCGTAATCATCCAAAAAATGTAATTTGGTCATGGAGGGGCAGTGACAATGGTTCCTTTGGCCGTAATTGATATCAGAGAAAAATTTTAGACGATTCGGGTCCGGGGGCCTGGGGCCACGGCAGAAGGCGTGGGCTATAGCCCATGATAATTTGGGACTCGCGCGGATTTCCAATTTTATGGCGATAAACTTCCAAAAATGTTAATTTGGTAATGGCCGGGCGGTGACTATGGTTCATTTGGCCGTATTTGATGTCCGAGCAAAATTTTAGACGATTCGGGTCCGGGGGCCCGGTGCCACGGCAAAAGGCGTGGGCTATAGCACAGGAAAAATTGGGACTCACCCGGATTTCCAATTTTATGGCCGCCGTAAACTTCCAAAAAATATAATTTGGTCATGGAGGGGTAGTGACAATGGTTCCTTTGGCCGTAATTGATATCCGAGAAAAATTTTAGACGATTCGGGTCCGGGGGCCCGGGGCCACGGCAGAAGGCGTGGGCTGTAGCACATGAAAATTTGGGACTCGCGCGGATTTCCAATTTTATGGCCGTAATCTTCCAAAAAATGTAATTTGGTCATGGCGGGGCAGTAACTATGGTTACTTTGGCTGTATTGGATGTCCAAGAAAAATTTTAGACGATTCGGGTCCGGGAGCCTGGGGTCACGGCAGAAGGCTTGGGCTATAGCCCATGAAAATTTGGGACTCGCGCGGATTTCCAAATTTATTGCCGTAAACATCCAAAAAATGTAATTTGGTCATGGAATGGAGGTGACTATGGTATCTTTGGCCGTATTTCATGTCCGAGAAAATATTTAGACGATTCGAGTCCGGGGGCCCTGGGCCACGGCAGAAGGCGTGGGCTATATAGCACACGAAAAATTTGGACTCGCACGGATTTCCAATTTTATGGCCGTAATCATCCAAAAAATGTAATTTGGTCATGGAGGGGCAGTGACAATGGTTCCTTTGGCCGTAATTGATATCAGAGAAAAATTTTAGACGATTCGGGTCCGGGGGCCTGGGGCCACGGCAGAAGGCGTGGGCTATAGCCCATGATAATTTGGGACTCGCGCGGATTTCCAATTTTATGGCGATAAACTTCCAAAAATGTTAATTTGGTAATGGCCGGGCGGTGACTATGGTTCATTTGGCCGTATTTGATGTCCGAGCAAAATTTTAGACGATTCGGGTCCGGGGGCCCGGTGCCACGGCAAAAGGCGTGGGCTATAGCACAGGAAAAATTGGGACTCACCCGGATTTCCAATTTTATGGCCGCCGTAAACTTCCAAAAAATATAATTTGGTCATGGAGGGGTAGTGACAATGGTTCCTTTGGCCGTAATTGATATCCGAGAAAAATTTTAGACGATTCGGGTCCGGGGGCCCGGGGCCACGGCAGAAGGCGTGGGCTGTAGCACATGAAAATTTGGGACTCGCGCGGATTTCCAATTTTATGGCCATAAACTTCCAAAAAATGTTATTTGGTCATGCAACCGTATTAGATGTCCATGAAAAATTTTAGACGATTCGGGTCCGGGAGCCTGGGGTCACGGCAGAAGGCGTGGGCTATATAGCACACGAAAATTTTGGACTCGCACGGATTTCCAATTTTATGGCCGTAATCATCCAAAAAATGTAATTTGGTCATGGAGGGGCAGTGACAATGGTTCCTTTGGCCGTAATTGATATCAGAGAAAAATTTTAGACGATTCGGGTCCGGGGGCCTGGGGCCACGGCAGAAGGCGTGGGCTATAGCCCATGATAATTTGGGACTCGCGCGGATTTCCAATTTTATGGCGATAAACTTCCAAAAATGTTAATTTGGTAATGGCCGGGCGGTGACTATGGTTCATTTGGCCGTATTTGATGTCCGAGCAAAATTTTAGACGATTCGGGTCCGGGGGCCCGGTGCCACGGCAAAAGGCGTGGGCTATAGCACAGGAAAAATTGGGACTCACCCGGATTTCCAATTTTATGGCCGCCGTAAACTTCCAAAAAATATAATTTGGTCATGGAGGGGTAGTGACAATGGTTCCTTTGGCCGTAATTGATATCCGAGAAAAATTTTAGACGATTCGGGTCCGGGGGCCCGGGGCCACGGCAGAAGGCGTGGGCTGTAGCACATGAAAATTTGGGACTCGCGCGGATTTCCAATTTTATGGCCGTAAACTTCCAAAAAATGTTATTTGGTCATGCAACTATGGTTACTTTGGTTGTATTAGATGTCCATGAAAAATTTTAGACGATTCGGGTCCGGGAGCCTGGGGTCACGGCAGAAGGCGTGGGCTATATAGCACACGAAAATTTTGGACTCGCACGGATTTCCAATTTTATGGCCGTAATCATCCAAAAAATGTAATTTGGTCATGGAGGGGCAGTGACAATGGTTCCTTTGGCCGTAATTGATATCAGAGAAAAATTTTAGACGATTCGGGTCCGGGGGCCTGGGGCCACGGCAGAAGGCGTGGGCTATAGCCCATGATAATTTGGGACTCGCGCGGATTTCCAATTTTATGGCGATAAACTTCCAAAAATGTTAATTTGGTAATGGCCGGGCGGTGACTATGGTTCATTTGGCCGTATTTGATGTCCGAGCAAAATTTTAGACGATTCGGGTCCGGGGGCCCGGTGCCACGGCAAAAGGCGTGGGCTATAGCACAGGAAAAATTGGGACTCACCCGGATTTCCAATTTTATGGCCGCCGTAAACTTCCAAAAAATATAATTTGGTCATGGAGGGGTAGTGACAATGGTTCCTTTGGCCGTAATTGATATCCGAGAAAAATTTTAGACGATTCGGGTCCGGGGGCCCGGGGCCACGGCAGAAGGCGTGGGCTGTAGCACATGAAAATTTGGGACTCGCGCGGATTTCCAATTTTATGGCCATAAACTTCCAAAAAATGTTATTTGGTCATGCAACCGTATTAGATGTCCATGAAAAATTTTAGACGATTCGGGTCCGGGAGCCTGGGGTCACGGCAGAAGGCGTGGGCTATATAGCACACGAAAAATTTGGACTCGCACGGATTTCCAATTTTATGGCCGTAATCATCCAAAAAATGTAATTTGGTCATGGAGGGGCAGTGACAATGGTTCCTTTGGCCGTAATTGATATCAGAGAAAAATTTTAGACGATTCGGGTCCGGGGGCCTGGGGCCACGGCAGAAGGCGTGGGCTATAGCCCATGATAATTTGGGACTCGCGCGGATTTCCAATTTTATGGCGATAAACTTCCAAAAATGTTAATTTGGTAATGGCCGGGCGGTGACTATGGTTCATTTGGCCGTATTTGATGTCCGAGCAAAATTTTAGACGATTCGGGTCCGGGGGCCCGGTGCCACGGCAAAAGGCGTGGGCTATAGCACAGGAAAAATTGGGACTCACCCGGATTTCCAATTTTATGGCCGCCGTAAACTTCCAAAAAATATAATTTGGTCATGGAGGGGTAGTGACAATGGTTCCTTTGGCCGTAATTGATATCCGAGAAAAATTTTAGACGATTCGGTTAAGGGGGCACCACTCCACGGCAGAAGGCGTGGGCTGTAGCACATGAAAATTTGGGACTCGCGCGGATTTCCAATTTTATGGCCATAAACTTCCAAAAAAATGTTATTTGGTCATGCAACCGTATTAGATGTCCATGAAAAATTTTAGACGATTCGTGTCCGGGAGCCTGGGGTCACGGCAGAAGGCGTGGGCTATATAGCACACGAAAAATTTGGACTCGCACGGATTTCCAATTTTATGGCCGTAATCATCCAAAAAATGTAATTTGGTCATGGAGGGGCAGTGACAATGGTTCCTTTGGCCGTAATTGATATCAGAGAAAAATTTTAGACGATTCGGGTCCGGGGGCCTGGGGCCACGGCAGAAGGCGTGGGCTGTAGCACATGAAAATTTGGGACTCGCGCGGATTTCCAATTTTATGGCGATAAACTTCCAAAAATGTTAATTTGGTAATGGCCGGGCGGTGACTATGGCTCATTTGGCCGTATTTGATGTCCGAGCAAAATTTTAGACGATTCGGGTCCGGGGGCCCGGTGCCACGGCAAAAGGCGTGGGCTATAGCACAGGAAAAATTGGGACTCACCCGGATTTCCAATTTTATGGCCGCCGTAAACTTCCAAAAAATATAATTTGGTCATGGAGGGGTAGTGACAATGGTTCCTTTGGCCGTAATTGATATCCGAGAAAAATTTTAGACGATTCGGGTCCGGGAGCCTGGGGTCACGGCAGAAGGCGTGGGCTATATAGCACACGAAAAATTTGGACTCGCACGGATTTCCAATTTTATGGCGATAAACTTCCAAAAATGTTAATTTGGTAATGGCCGGGCGGTGACTATGGTTCATTTGGCCGTATTTGATGTCCGAGCAAAATTTTAGACGATTCGGGTCCGGGAGCCTGGGGTCACGGCAGAAGGCGTGGGCTATATAGCACACGAAAAATTTGGACTCGCACGGATTTCCAATTTTATGGCCGTAATCATCCAAAAAATGTAATTTGGTCATGGAGGGGCAGTGACAATGGTTCCTTTGGCCGTATTGGATGTCCTAGAAAAGTTTTAGACGATTCGGGTACGGGGGCCCTGGGCAACGGCAGAAGGCGTGGGCTATAGCCCATGAAAATTTGGGACTCGCGCGGATTTCCAATTTTATGGCGATAAACTTCCAAAAATGTTAATTTGGTAATGGCCGGGCGGTGACTATGGTTCCTTTGGCCGTATTTGATGTCCGAGAAAATATTTAGACGATTCGAGTCCGGGGGCCCGGTGCCACGGCAAAAGGCGTGGGCTATAGCACAGGAAAAATTGGGACTCACCCGGATTTCCAATTTTATGGCCGCCGTAAACTTCCAAAAGATATAATTTGGTCATGGAGGGGTAGTGGCAATGGTTCCTTTGGCCGTAATTGATATCCGAGAAAAATTTTAGACGATTCGGGTCCAGGGGCCCGGGGCCACGGCAGAAGGCGTGGGCTGTAGCACATGAAAATTTGGGACTCGCGCGGATTAACAATTTTATGGCCGTAAACTTCCAAAAAATGTAATTTGGTCATGGAACCGTATTAGATGTCCAAGAAAAATTTCAGACGATTCGGGTCTTGGGGCCTGGTGCCACGGCAGAAGGCGTGGGCTATAGCACACGAAACTTTGGGACTTGCGCGGATTTCCAATTTTATTGCCGTAAACATCAAAAAAATGTAATTTGGTCATGGAAGGGCGGTGACTATGGTTCCTTTGGCCGTATTGGATGTCCGAGCAAAATTTTAGATGATTTGGGTCCGGGGGCCCGAGGCCACGGCAGAAGGCGTGGGCTATAGCACACGAAAAATTGGGACTCGCGCGGATTTCCAATTTGATGCCGTAAACTTCCAAAATATGTACTTTGGTCAAGGATAGGCATTGCCTATGGTATCTTTGGCCGTATTTCATGTCCGAGAAATATTTAGACGATTCGAGTCCGGGGGCCCTGGGCCACGGCAGAAGGCGTGGGCTATAGCACACGAAAAATTTGGACTCGCACGGATTTCCAATTTTATGGCCGTAATCTTCCAAAAAATGTAATTTGGTCATGGAGGGGCAGTGACAATGGTTCCTTTGGCCGGAATTGATATCCGAGAAAAATTTTAGACGATTCGGGTCCGGGGGCCTGGGGCCACGGCAGAAGGCGTGGGCTATAGCACATGAAAATTTGGGACTCGCGCGAATTTCCAATTTTATGGCCGTAAACTTCCAAAAAATGTAATTTGGTCATGGCGGGGCAGTAAATATGGTTACTTTGGCTGTATTGGATGTCCGAGCAAAATTTTAGACGATTCGGGTCCGGGGGCCCGGGGACACGGCAGAAGGCGTGGGCTATAGCACACGAAAAATTTGGACTCGCACGGATTTCCAATTTTATGGCCGTAAACTTCCAAAAAATGTAATTTGGTCATGGCGGGGCAGTAACTATGGTTACTTTGGTTGTAATTGATATCCGAGAAAAATTTTAGACGATTCGGGTTCGGGAGCCTGGGATCACGGCAGAAGGCGTGGGCTATTGCACA